>JAGFMF010011446.1:2463973-2535458 GCA_019455555.1 Galemys pyrenaicus | reverse complement strand
TGTCTGTGGTGAATCCTCTCACCCCCCACACCTCTGGCCTGTACCCCAGTGCTTGTATGCATAAATAAATAAATCTTTAAAAAAAAAAAAAAAAGAAATACCCATCTTGAAAGTAGATTCAGCTCCTCCAGCGACTGCAGCTCTCACTTTCAGCTTGACTATAATAACTTCATGGGAGACCCTGAAAACTACCCAGTTAAGATGCATCCAGATTCCTGACCTTAGAAACTGTGAAATAAATATTTAATCACTTAAAAGTATAGGATAATTTACTTTGCTTCACTAAATGTCTAGGATAACTATCTATTTATCTTTGTAATAATATAACACATACATTAATGTGAGGTCTAGAATATTGATGATAGCTTACTTCTCTTTGTGTGACCTTCCTCTGTTTCATTCGCCTCACTTCCTCAACTCAGGGTCATCTTGGTTCTTCCTCTTGTTTTATCATTTCCAAGGTTTTTCAAAATATAATTTAATACTGTATTTTAGGGATACCTAAAAATTATACTATTTAGTTATTTTTAACTTAAAGATGGAGGTTCTATGTTAGATGTAATTTTCAGTCATTTTAAAAAAAATTTTACTTAACATTATTTTGCTAAGCTTCATTCAGATTGATGTACATAACAACAAATAATTTATTTTTGACTGTTCTATAATATACATTGGGTGAATATACTATACTTTGTCCATTTTCCTATCACTGGACATTTGGGTTGTTTCCAGATTGTCTCCTATTACAACAACATTGCTAAGAATGGGTTTATAAATGTCTTCAGGTTCACATATTAACAATTTATAGCTAGCTATAACCCAGCTATACTACTGGGTTGAAGGACATGTAAATATTGAAATCTAATATACAATGCCAGACAGCTTTCCAAAATGGCTTTATTAATTTACACTTTCATCAGTCATTTATGAGAGACCCTGATGATCACATTCACTCAAAAGAATAATGTCAGACACTAAAAAATTTCCAATAAATGGATATAACATGTAATCTTTTTACATCAGTCATCACTGGAAAGAGTGCTGAATGTCTTGCAGAATAGCCCTCAAAGATGATGTGGGAAAAGAAAATATATATGACTTATTTGTGATTTTTCTTTTTGGTTTAATATTCAGGTCTTCCTTTTCAGATCCCCACTTGTGTCTCGATTCTTGCCACGTCCTTATATTATTCTCAGTGTTTGACCTTAGAACAACTATTGTCAGAGAGGAAATGGATGAAAGCCAAGTCTCCTTTCACACAGATTCTCTCTTTACAGGACAGCAATGTGGAATCAACTAGTGATGCTGGTAGTTAATTTCGCACTAGGATTAGCTCAACAGGAGGAGAACTTGGTCTTTTTCCTTTTAAGGGATACTTTCCAAGAGACTATTTTCTTTTAGGAACTTGAAATGAGAAAAAAAATTTTGCTAAGGTCTTTACATGAACATAGATGCATTGATTCAATGCCCAGCCATCTGGGTTCTATAGTTCTGTCCTAAATAACTCTATGATGATAAGCTAATCATTAACCCTTCTGAGTTTAAAATAATTCCTCTATAAAATGAAAGTGGATGATCTCTTGGGTTCACTAAAATGCCAACATATTTTTACTCCATGAACAAAATTAACTAGCAGATTGATCTGGTTCTTATAGAAACGTCATTCTCTGTCTGTCTCTGTCTCCCCCTCATCTAACCAATCCTATTGATCTTGCCATTAATGTAGGCTGAACTTGAGGACCACAAGGAGGATTGCAGAGTGAGCTACACCATTCTTTTTAAATAATTTTGTTTGCCACTGTATTCCCACTGAGTCTCTGCTGAGGACAGACACCACATAGATACCTGTTGGCCAGCTGAATGGTAACAAACAATTAATCTAAGTCTTTATTCTCCATCCCCATCTTCACTGTTACACTCAAATTCAAAAATTGAGTTGTGTGTTTTTTTTTTAAATGATAACATCAGGAAGCTCAGAGTAAAGACTGTCTCTATCACTACAAGTTCATTTAGCTTGCCACTGCTATTTAAACATTTCTCATGAGGCATACAGTTGGGAAAGAGAAGGAGAGGGGTCAAAACAGAGGAGGAAAGAACATAAAGGACAGTAGTGATCCCATGGTGGTGGGAGAACTACAGGAGGGGGAATCAAATTTGTCCAAAAATTGACAAGGATTTAAGAAAATAAGTATAAAATAAACTATTAAATAAACATGGCTCATGAGGACCAAAGAGTCCCCACAGCTCACTGGGGCAAATCTCTTGGCTTGAGGACCAGGGATCAGTAGTTTTCAAATATCCTCCAGAAGATTCTGATATGAAGCCAACACTGAGAACAACTATTCTAGGACTTTTTCTGTTCTTTCTTGATAGTTCTCTTTCTCTCTCTTCACCCCTTTCTTTCTTCTTTCATTTTTTGCTTTGTGTATTTTTTTTCCGTTTAAAAAGAAATATATAAATTGGACTCCATTCCTTAGGGTCTTAGAGAAATTCTGATTGAATTTTATATACAGAAAAACCTTCCACTTAAATAATACTACATAGAATGCATACATAGGATGAATCAGGTAAATGAGAGTTGGAACACATTGGATTTATTAAATGTATAGACAATTTAAAGGAGTTCTCAAGTCATTTTACCAGAAATGGATGCCCTGTACTGATAAATATGAGCTCTAAAGTACCTGAAAATGTCTCTTCTTAAAATGTAATTTTCTTCTAAAATTGAAAAATGTTTCATTTGGGAACAGATATCTATAGGTGAACAATCAAAGCAGTATGGTCAGTTAATTCTAAGAAATAATTTTTCACCGTTTTACTGAAAAATCTCAGTCAAGTCATTCTTTTCATAAATTCAATGAACAGTTAAAAAGTGAACTTGAAGTTCCATGTAGACACATATTGATCCTTCCTTAGAAATGGGTTTCAAAGTTTCCTAAATTAAAGTAATTGTATTCAAAGGCTACTATGATATAACTCATAAATAAATAGACTTTTAAAAACCATTTTTCTCACTAAAGATGATGTATCCAAAGAGAGTTTCATTATTAACCTTCATCATATGGAAGCAGTGATATGAACTTGCTGGAGTCTAAAGAATTTGTGAATGACCAGCTGAGAAGATCAGGTGATGAGGAAGAAAAATCCCAGAAGCTGACACCCACATAAGAAAGATGTCATTGTCAACTAGTACAGTGGCAGAGCTATTTCTCAAAATTATCCTGGTTTAAATCAATTGAAAGGGCTTGCTCTGATGTTTTCTGTCCTTTGAAATCATGCCATAAACAAACATCTGTAATAAATATATTTGAACATTATAGGGCTGGTAGAACTATGTTGGAAGTAATGGGTTTGAAGTGCATGACAAAATAAAAAGAATATGCTGATGTCAAAGGGAATAAGAGTTGCTTTCTTTTTTGAAGAATAAAAGAGACTGGATCCCCAAAGTCTAAACAAAAAGCAACTCTTTGGAAAGACACTCTTTCCATGACGATTGACAGAGCTTGATGATTAAGGAATCAGACATGGGAGCCAGAGGACCTGCATTTGAGTCCCAGGTTTGCTACTTAACCAATAGCAAAACATAGGGTAAATTTTGTGATTTACTTTGGTAGTGTGGTTTTCTTATTTATAGAGTGGGAAGAACAATAATACCTACTTAAATGGGTAATTTTGAAGATTACTGTGAGTTCATAAACACAAAATATTTAGATCAGTACTTGACACAAAACCCCCATCATCTTTCACTGTTCAACTATAGATCCTCCTAACTTCAAATCAATGAAAGCTATAGACGTAAAGTATTTTTGCTTTCTTATAGTACTTCTAGAAGAGCAGCTGTTTTAAATTCCAAAACAAATCATACAATTTTCCCACATAGCACAGACATGCATATACATACAAAAGTCAATTGAAATGCGGTATTGTTTTATGAAAGTTATGGTAATGTAGCCTTAAGGGGGTTGCAAGGTATAATATGGTTTAGAACTTACCTTTTAGAGAGAAATCTATTCACTATTGAAGACATCTTTTGATTGAGACAATTATTGCCGAGGTCTTTCAATAGGTATTTTTTTCTTTTCCCTTTTTTAATGGAAGTTTTCACACTATGAAAGGGTAGAAAAATAGGATAAGCTGTACTTATTCAGTTTTGGCAATTATCGATATTTTGCACTTCCTTCCCCAATAATATTGTAATGTTTTATTTTATTTATTTAGTTTAAAGATTTATTTACTTATGCATACAAGAACTGGAGTACAGGCCAGAGTCCAGGGAGTGAAAGGATTCACCAGAGACAGAGTGGGGAGCAGAATAGGCAAATGGACTAAAACACACTGCTGATGGGAGCAGCGGGTGAGGCAGGAGAGGTCTGCTATGCCATGTGGGTCCCCTCCCCGGCCTGTGGCAGGGATCGAGTTCGTGCTGCAGTGGCTGTGGTTTACTTCACAGTGTGTTGCTTAACACATTGCGCCACCAGGGAGGCCCCAATATTGGAGTATTTTAAAATAAATCCCAGATATCACAATATTTTGTCTGTAAGAGTTTCAGAGTTTATTAATTAGAAATACTTTCTTTTTTTAAAAAAAAAAAAAAAGTAATTCTTGGCCTCCCTGGTGGCACAGCAGGTTGAGCACTGCACTGTGAAGCATCCAAGGCGCATGTCGCAGCAGACCTCTCCTGCCTCGCCTGCTGCTGTGTATTTCAGTCGACCTGCCTGTTCTGCTCCCCACTCTGTTTCTGGTGGGTCCTCTTACCTCCTTTGACTCTGGCCTGTGTCCCAGCTCTTATATGCATAAATAAATAAATCTTTTTAAAAAATAAATTAAAAAGAGTAATTCTTGGGCCTCCCTGATGGCACAGCCGGTTGAGCGCCGCACTGTGTAGCAAGCATGGTTTAGCAGCACTAATTGGATCCCGTTCAGGCAGTAGACCCACAGGGTGCCGCAGACCTCTCCTGCCTGGACCACTGCTCCCCTCAGCGGTATATTTCAGTCGATCTGCCTGTTTTGCTCCCCACTCTGTCTCTGGTGAATCCTTTCTCCTCCCGCGACTCTGGCCTGTGCCCCAGCTCTTGCATGCATGAGTAAATAAATCTTTTTTTAAAAAAAGTAATTCTTAATATAATTGTACCTAATCAAATGACCAAAATTTTTAATATTCAGATTGTCTCAAAAATTTCTTTGTGTAGCTGATTTAAGTTAAGATCTAAACCAGGCGAAAGGGTAGTTTAAGATGTAAATTATTTGGCTTTATACATTAAAAGGTGTGTGAATTTTGTGTTTATTCTTAAATGGAAATGAATGACCAGGACTGCAGTTTGAAAATGAAATCATAATGGAGAAAGCTGGGGTGAGAAATGGGAGTCTCAGGATAGGTAGCTTTGGATTTTATTCAGAACATTGACCTAGGGTTCTATATCATGACATTAGATTCTTTCACTTCTGTAGCAGAACAAAAATAATCCTTCTAAAGTACTTGTTACATAGGAAGCATATGGAGTTCAAAACAGACTGTCTGTGGGTATTCCAAGACTGAAGCAGTATGAACAGGTCAGCATCTCAGTCTCCGAAGTCCTTGGGTTTTAAAACTACTTCCTGCTTCTCATTCCTCTCGGACTCTCTTCTCTTCCTTAAAAGAAATTCCAAAGGATTTGCTTGTGACATTTGTACCCTGGTGCTCATATTTTACAGTTATGTTTCTGTTTTGTTTTCTTTCCTTCTATACAGGACTATTTACATGCCTCTTTCTTCTTGAGTTCAATTGATTTTGATATTAAGTATGCCTGCCACTGAAGCCCCCAAATGTTTTTACGAGGAGACTTTTATTTTTGTTAATGGTTTAGTCACGATTATCAGAATAAGTGAGATTTCCCTTTCAAAGCAGGTAGATGGGAAATAAGCATCAAAGGTAGTATTTAAATAGATAAAATGTTAACATGTTTGTATAAGCACAGTTCTAAAAATAAATGAACCCACATCCTTCTGTGGATTCCTACATTATAATCTCCTGCAGCTATGACAGCTAATGAGAAAAAATCATCTTTATTGATTAGGATCTCAAAATAGTCTTTTATCTTGCCTACTTCTTTCCTCGGGTCTCATTTATTACTGGAAAATGACCACTACTTCTACATTTCTTTTTGTAATGCTTTCTGGAGGCTGGTTTTATCAAAACCTTGTAGAGTGATGGCAAAGATCTTAAGCTCTGGAAATAGACAGGCTAGAATCAAATCCTTGTTTCATCACTTTTTACCTGTATGTCTGGGTAAGTCCTTAACTTCCTGTACCTTGGTTTCTCCAAATGTAAGGTGTAAAATACCTACAGACTTATTATATAATATTTTTATTTATATCTCAGGAAACCTCATTCCCATCTTCTTTGGGGTAGAATCCTTTTTCCTCCCTATTGGTCATGGTCATAGACTGCAGGTAGGAGTGGGTAGATCGTAGAATGCGGGTAGGAGTCTGGCATCATGTATTTCACGTGATTTCTTGCACCCCTGCCATCACCAGGGGAAGAACATACCCCAGGTAACTCTGTTCTGAGCACAAGAAGAGCAGCTCTGAACCCTGGAGCCAAGCCTTCCCTGCTCACAGCCTGAAGCAAAACTTTGTGGCCAGACTCAGTCTAGATTACCACAGAAACCACAGTTAGTCTGCAGACTGATGAGAAAGAAAATAAATGTCTGCTGTTGGAAGTTGCTGGATTCTGGGGTAGCTTGTGACAATACATGATTGCATCAAGAGCCAGCTAATATATGACGATTGTGAGATAATTTAGGTAAATCACTTTTTCTAGAGCTGGCATATAGTAGTGCTCTGCTCAATAAATGTTACTATTGTTATCATCATCAGCATTGTTACTATAATATTTCTGGATAAAACTATCCAAGTTATACTTTGTGATTAATTTGTAACACTGTATTAGGTCATATACATGACCCAGGCTCTAAACTGGCATCATGGCTCCTGGAATAGAATCTGATCTGGAAGATGCTGATCGCTCTAACTGCTTGTGGCTCATGTGCTTCTACCACTTCCCTCCTTCAGCCTATTCAGCCTCTTATCTAGTTTGGGGAGTGTGAAAAACTTGTTTATTAAGCACACATCCAAATAATTTGTCTTCTGTTTATGCTAGTCGTTTCCGAATTCCACTTTTGGTACCTTTGTTCTCTGGTTACCCCCAAAATAATAGAAGCCTAGGATTATGTAATAGTAGCATGGGCCACAGAGGGGGACAGGTTGTGGGGGAAGTTCTTTGGGATATAAGTTAAGAAAGTATATGGAGTATAGATAGATGAGAAATAATGAAAGGTCCCAGTATACTTTTTTCTTAAGTTTGAACTTTGTTTACTGTGTAAATTTTAGTTTTTATTACAGTTAATACCTGAGATTATAGTTACATGCAGTATGTTACAAAGAAAATGCATTTATCCAGATGTCTTTCCCTGAAAGTATGAATTCCACATCATCATGTTTGTAAAAGCAAATCAACAAGTATTGATTGAATACCTGCTATCTACCTTGTGCTGAAATAAAATATATATAATACCACATTTTATTGATTCTAAGACACATTTGTTCACATGGCAACATCTCTTAAACCAAGATGCAGCTTACATTTGGAGGTTATGACTTTGTTATGGCCACTGACATCTCAATGGCTGACAATGACACCTATTTCTTGTTCACATTATGTGGATCTGTGGGTTGACTATGACTCCACCAATGCTGGCTGGGCTTGGTTTGGCTGGGCTTGGCTTAGCTCTGCACAGCTACACATGTTCTAGAATCCAGGTATAAAGAGTAACTAACTACTCTCTAGAGGTATTATATCACTATATATGTTGAGGGAAGAACAGAAGCTGAATTTAACTTCACAAGCACATTTAGAGCTGCTCTTTGTCACTCACACTCAAATGGCCAAAACAAGTTGCATGACTTATCCTGATAATGGCCTGGGGAAGTAGTTTCTATTTTCCACCAGGCTGGGAAGAGGTGGTGGGAACAGAAATCAGGAACAATAACAGACTCTACCACAATGACATTTTTCTTTTACTTAAGGTACATAAAACAAAGTGTATCTCACAATAGTTGGCATCTTAAAGTCAATTTAATACAATACTTTGTATTATGTCTTTAGGCATAATAGTGTTAGGCATAACACTTCTATGTGTTTATTTTTTCTAGAGGACCAAAGTATTTAAAGTTAAAAAGCAGAATTCACTTAATGTTTCCATGTTTCTTTTTCTTCATTAAATTAGAATTTGATAGTGGAGATACAAGAGACTTGATAACATTCTTTTGTTAATCTTGAGTTTTTATGTTTACTACCTAACTTACGTTCATTTCAGCAAGTAAAGGAGGCTGAATTATGGACAAGTGACACAAGAGCTAGGTTCTTGACATCATTTATTATTAATCTATTTGCCTATTCATTCACAAAACAGATACTGACAGAGCTGCTACTATGCGGGCACTTTCTTCGTACCAGACATTCACCAAGAAATAAGGCAGACAACATTCTTGACCTTATGGAGATTATATTCCAGTGCAGAGTGACAGAGAATAAACAGAAAAATGAGATCATTTAAGATGTTTATGAAAGTAATAAAGAATAGAGCTCTTGATTATATAATAGAGAACTGGGTGGGGTAGGGAGTAGGTATTTTATATAAAAAAATGAGACCCAATAGCAAGTATTCAGTCATGAAAGACCCAGAGAAATCATTCCAAGCAGAGGGCATAACAGATGCAAAGATCTCAGGGGAGCAACAGAGGAGAAAGACCAATGTGGTACAGATATGGTGAATAAGGGCTGGGTATTAGTTAAACATAGGTGTCTTCTTGTAATAAGGAAACCAAAAAATACAATGATTTAAATACAAGATGGAGCCTTGCTCACATGAAAAATTAGACAGACAGTCCTGGCTTGATTGTGTTGGGGATCCAGGCCCTCTCTCTTCCTTGCTTGTCATGTTCACTGTATGACTTCTACCTTTGTGGTTTCCGGTGGTTAGACCAGCTTCCACACTTTTACCATCATACTAGTATTCCAGTCAACAGTAATGATGGGAAAGGAAGCAGAAGCATATCCCTTCCATCTAAAATACAATTTGGAAGCTACTCACATCCCAATCAACAGAAAATTGCCATATGACCATATCCAGTTATGAGGGAGGATAGGAAATTTTGGCAATTGCTTGAATTCTGGCAATTGACTAAACTTTGGTGACTATTTCTAAACATAGAAGAGACAAATAGTTGTTAAGGGACAACTAATTGTCCTCCAC
Source organism: Galemys pyrenaicus (assembly GCA_019455555.1). Classification (NCBI taxonomy): domain Eukaryota; kingdom Metazoa; phylum Chordata; class Mammalia; order Eulipotyphla; family Talpidae; genus Galemys; species Galemys pyrenaicus. The sequence continues at coordinate 2,526,165 of JAGFMF010011446.1, read as the reverse complement.
AGTATGAGTGGTAGACAGAGTTAGAAATACAGACAGAAGTTTAAGTATATAGGGTCTGGCCAGCCATGGGAAGGAATTTGGATTGTGTTGTGTGTATGCTAGTGGTCTATTGTTGCTTTACAGATATCTCCCCAAAGGTGGAAGTTCAAAACCAACATTTATTATCTCAGCTACTGTGGGTCAGAATTTTGGGGGCTAAATAGTCAGGCACTTCTGGTTCAGTCTCAGATCATTGGCGTTAAGATGTTAACTAGGGCTGTAGTCATCTAAAAGTCTAGACTGATTATTTCCAAGATGGCTCATTCATATTGCTATTGGCAGAGGACCTTGGTTCTTTGCTAGCTAATGACTGGGGGCTTCAGTTCCTTGCCATATGGACATCTCCATAGAGCTGCTTAAATATCATCATGACATAGTAGCTGGCTTCATCAAGAAAGTCATCCAAGAAAAAAGAGAAGAAGGAAACCAAAATGTCTTTTGTGTTCTAATCTTGGACATCACACACCATCACTTTCACCACAAGCTATTTCTTAGAAGCAAATCACTAAGTGTAGCCCATAATCAAGGGAAAGGGAACCAAGCTTTATTTTTTTCAGGGGGAGGGATCAAAGATTTATGGGTATATTTTAAAATCATTACAATATCATAGGAGGACACGAACTTTTTAAGCAAGAGGGTTTTTTTTTCATTTTTATTTAGATATTTTTGCAAGTGTTCATTTTTGTACGTTTGATTTCTTCTTTCAAGTATTGTCCCCATAAAATTACCACCACCAAGATGAACTGTCACCATGGACTCTTGTGCTAGCAAGAGGGCTCTTTATATTTTCACAGAATTGATTTGACTGCTTTGTGAAAAATGGATTGCTCAGAGGCAAACATGGGAGCAGAGGGCATTACTTAGTTTGGGCAATTGATAAATGGTTCTAAGATTAGGATGGGTGCAGTAGATACAGAGCAGTGGTGTTATTCAGAACATGACTCACAAGTGGAGTAGAAAGGACTTTTAGATTTTGCTGAAAATAATGTTATGGGGTGTCACTTTCTTTTCACATCTTCAACTGCAGTGTTTTATCAGACTGACTGATCATCAGAATCTTTGGAGAACTTAAAAATATGTGTGAATTGCTGTTCTTCATTCCCACATAACCTGCATCAATAGATCTAAGAGAAGATAATCAAAACTGAAACCACTGCTCTACCTATTTAATGAGCTAAATATAACTATCATTGTTGTTGACTTTGCAAAAGGTGATAGCTATTATATGATGGACTCTATTATGTAAAATACTCATTTCTTCACACACATCCACACCCACATTCAATCAGATTTCCTATGGATTCTGTCTTTAGAGACAGGTAACTCTCAGAAATAATTTCTCCAACAACTACTGCACTAGTCCAAGCAATCATTTATTCGCTCTTGGAGTATTGCAAATACTCTCTATCATTTCCTACCTCTGGTCTCTCCTTTTGGCTTTCAACAGTTGTTAGGCTAATCTTTCTATCCCACATTTATGATCTCATCACCTCTATATTTAAAAATATTCAGTGATCCTAGGATGCCCAGAAAAATGTCCACTCACTTTTAGGGTGGTATTTGAGGCCACTGACATCTGGTACTATCCTCCCTTGGTGGTGACTTCTAGTCCCTTTAACACACTCGCTGCAGACACACAGACTCATTCACCCTTACCTTAACTCTCTTCATACTTCTGCATCTTGATACTGTTCTATCAAGGGTGGTTCTCCCTCATTCACCTGACAATATCCTATCCATTATCCTTTAAGGCCCAGCTCCAATGGTTGCTACCTCAAAATCAGTTATCTCTTTGTCTTAATCCTTGCCTCGCTTTTAAAACATGTTTATTTAAAAAGTGCAAACCTAAATAATTACTTTTTAACTAGAAGTCCAGTCATGGTTTTACTTAAAAATGATGCTATCTTTCCTGGTCTAAATAAAAAACTGCCCTTATTATTTATGTTTATGTTCACAGTGCTTTAGTTGTGTTTATGTGGACAGAATGTCCTTCTTCCTCATTAGCCAATTTTTATGCAATGGAGAAAAGAAAAGGCAAACTCATGTCCGAAGTTTGGTTAGTGAAACATAGGTGGAAGTGGGATCTGGACACATTTAACACCGTCTATATTCACCTTTACAAATGTACATGGTAATAATAATAATTCTGATGTATTGCAAAATCGTCACAACCAAATATTTTACTAAGAATTCTTGTGATGAGCAGAAATAAAAACGTTTGTGGGTCTTTTTTAAAGGCTTAATCACATTTCGTTAGAAATTTAAGTTAATAAGAACATTCCATTCCTTAGGAATGCTTAGCATTCTAATTAATTGATGTTTAGCATATGGGTTACCAAATTTGTCTTTTCAAGGTTTGCATTTAGAGATTGCAAATAAATCTATTAGGATGAATTTCTAGGTCAATCAGGTTTTGATTTGCAAAATTTTAACATTTGCACAATTCTACCTTTGCCTGACATTTGAAAATTATTTTAACAGACCTGCATTTACTTGCCTAATGGAATGACTTGCTACAAAGTGGCTACAGTGGGTAATAGGGGAGGATGTTGAACTTTTTTTTTTTGGCTGTCAAAATCCATCCATCTGTCCTTACATTTGGGGCAATTTTTTGCGAAGCGTGATCTTGGAAGACCACAGGAGACCTTGCCTTCTGTGGAAGCCAAAGAGTTTGAATCTTACTCTCCCCAAATGCAATATGGAGGCAGCATACCTAATGACTGGGGTGAACCCTCCCACTCAGACCTATGCACCTGGAGCATCTGGGGTATTTGATGTGGGAAGCGAGAGGACCAGTGGTTTAAGAGGTGTGGGTACAGCAGAAGTAGAGCAGGCAGCATCTTGAGTAGAACCTTCTTGTTAACCAGCTTCTTGTGGCTGTTTCTCAAACTTATTCTGTCAGTCCCCTGGGTTCTGCTAACTCCCTTGCATTCAAGATTTCCCACAATAGACAGTTAGGCTTCAATTTTGTTATCTGCAAGCAAGATTCCTCATCAATACCACTGGTACTGCAAGGTGGCAAGGAGATTTCTGCCCCTAGAGTCAGACTGCTGGGTCGCTTACTAGGGAAATACTTAATCTCTTCAACCCTCCATTTCCTCATCTGTAAAATAGGACTAAAACCCACAAATGTGTCAAGGATATGAGGATTGAATCAAATATGTACCATGGTCCCTGGTATATAAAGAAGCATTCAATCAATAGTGACTTTTGCACGAGTAAATTCTATGTATTCAAGTCACAAAATTCCATTGCTCATCACATGAAGAGCAACTCCATATATATTCTGGGTTTAGTATTGCACTTCGTTTTTTTCCATGCTGGGTTTCTGTTTTCCAGCTTGGGAATTCTATGCCTGTTCACACTATATATCCTGAGACTTTCTAATTAAGCAAGCTTCCAGTCATTGTACCTGGGTCTTCTCTTCTGCCTGTCCCTGCCAGCTCTCTCTCACCTTCCAGTCTTCAATGGAGATTAGCTACACTAAACCCGAGTGACTTCAGATGGAAAGGGTAAAACTGAGTTGAAGCCAGAGTCATTCGTCAGCATCTGGTATACAGATTTAGTTGCTTTAATGGAATTTAAAAAAATCAAATGCACAGTCTCTATCCCAAGACTTATTATGGAATCCTTAATTTATCTACTTAGCTTTTGATGAATTTTTTTTCTTCTGCTGAAATGTATAATGTCCTCTCATAGTTAAACTGCGGAATCTTTTCCACTCAACTTCCTCCCCTTGGGATGTAATAAAAAGACAACTTATGGCCCAATAGCACATTGGAGACAAATTTTCTGTGAAAGAAAAATGTTTTTTACTACATGTAATGTTTCTCAAAGGAGGTAGGTCAAAACATAGATATCAATCCTCTATAACCATTTACTGAATACCGTATTTGGTTTGAGAATATTAAAATGTAGCACGTTATTTTGAAAGGCTTAGTATTTTTGTTATGGCTTTTTTAATTTCCATAAAAGTCATGTGTGAATTAGAATAAAGAAGAAATGAAAATTATTTACCACATCTGCATGCTCCATTAACAAGAGAGGGGGAAGCGAGCAAAGGACTGAGCAGGGGGAACGCAGCATAATATGGTGGAAAGCATCATTCACCTGTCTGGGAGCCGGCAGACCAGACCAGGAATTTAAATGCTGGAACTGGTCACTTCCTACCATGACTACACCCAGCCTCATTCTCATAAGGTGTGAAATGGGCACAGTTGTATTCTTTTTTAAAAAAAAATAATTAAATTTATCTTCTTACATCACTGTTCATTTTTATACAATATGTGATTTTCCCCCTCAGGTGTAGTCTCTGTAGTTCACCCACCAACAATAGTTCTTAAAGATGGTTGGGAGAAATAAAGGACTTAGTGTGCAAAAATACTTGATTCATAGCAGAAATTGAACACACAATAGTTGATAGCACTCAACATAAGGCTGTCAGAGGTCTGGTAATGTCAGTAGCATTTAATTATTCATCTAAATGAAATAAGAATGCCATATGTATGTATACATTAGCATCATTAAATGAATAAAACATTCTGATTTCATCAACAGATATCACGCAAGGCAGCAATGACAATTCAAGATAACTTAGTGAAATGTTTTTTATATTTGTCAGAATTTTGGCCAATTACTGAAAATATTCTGTTTAAGTTGATATTATAATGATATCAAGGCTACAACTCCAAAGAAACTATTTTCATTTGAGTGATACTATCATATATTAAAACATTAGGCAGATGATACCCTAAATTTACTTTGGGAGTCAGAGCACTCCATTTGTAACTGCTTGAAAGAATAATTGAGTTGGGCCTCCCTGGTGGCGCAGTGGGTTAAGCAACGCACTATGAAGCAAACCGCAGACACTGCAGCACGAGTTCGATCCCTGCTGCCGGCCAGGGAGGGGACCCACATGGCGCAGTAGACCTCTCCTGCTGTGCCCGCTGCTCCCCTCAGCAGTGTACTTCNGTTGATCTGCCTGTTCTGCTCCCTGCTCTCTGTGGTGAATCCTCTCACCCCCCACACCTCTGGCCTGTACCCCAGTGCTTGTATGCATAAATAAATAAATTTAAAAAAAATAAAAATAAAAAAAATTAAAAAAAAAAGAATAATTGAGTTTAGGGCAAATAAATGTGTGAGCTATAAAAACCAATACAAAAACTTCAGATATTTTCCATATGTAAATTTTCTTTTTTTTAATAACTAAGTTCTATCTGTTTTACATTACTGTGCTAGGAAGTGGAAATGAAATCTTCAGATAACCTCAGTTAATTTGGTTTTCACTCAGGCTCACTCCCTACGCTTTTCTCACAAGACTGGTATTGCAAGGCAGGTGGCTGGGTAGCATTCGCTCCCTCAGCCCAGTCTCCTCTCCAGGTGGCATCCTCGGAATGGAAGACCTTGCAAAGTCTCTGATCAAATATTTTGGGTGCACAGCTACTCAGTTCTGCAGCTTCTCAGAGTCACTCCTGCTCCATTCTCAGCCACACCTGAAACACACCACATTATGGTGAGGGGAGAAGCCATCCTGGAACCTTCTGCCCAGGTTTCTTCACAAAATTGTGCCTGCTTGTGCCACAATAGGCTGGTGTCTTCTACAAGGCTTGCTGTTATCTCAGGCTCCATCTGGGAATGAAGGAACAAGTCACCTCTCTGCTCTCTGCCGTTTGCCTTCAGATTCCTTCAAACCTCCAGTTCTCCCTCCCACTCCTGCAGAATCCAGGACCTGCTTGGGAATCAAGAGTAATTCTCCTTTTATTGCCTAAATTCCTTTGCTTTTCCCTGCTTCCTTCTCCTGATCACACAGAATCATGATCTTTTTTTGAATTGGAGATAATTTCTTTGGCTTACTATTTTTTTCAAACCTTTTCATAGCATAATCTTTATAGTCTAACTCTTCAGGTCAGTGTTTAATGCTCAAAATCTGGACTTTGAAATGCAAAGGAAAATTTATTTTTCTAAATCTGTTTTATTTTTCACTTGAATTCCTCCTTTAAATCTCAAAAGTCATGGACAGCTCCTATTTTTCTGAGAATTTCTTTTATAAATTCCCCATCCTAAGGCAATGGATACCAAAAGTCTAGTTTGAATGAATGAGTGCATGAGATAGAAAGGAATAAGCAGGTATAGAACTCTATAGCCTAGGTTTTGTTTTCCATGATTTCAGTTAACTCCTATCAACTGTGATCTGAAAATATTACATTCAATAAAATATTTTGAGAGAGAGGGAGAATACATTCTCGTAACTTTTATGAAAGTACATTATCATAGATATGTATGTATAGGAAAAAACAGTACATATAGGGTTTTTATTCTGTGGTTTCAGGCATCTGCTGAAAGACATATACCCTATAGGTTAGGGGAAACTACTGTAAACAAAAAAATTCTCATATATAAAAATACTATCTTACCACATATGGAGGCTGCCTTATACCTTGATATAGTTTCCCCTTAGTTGTCTGGCCTAAATTATTTTCTAGTTAATTGCATGAGAGACTGAGTATATATGACCAGATCATATATGATGACAAACTCTGATCCATAACCTCTGCAGTAACAAGGCAGAGAAGACCCCTGCTTTGCCACAAACAGTTCAGAATGATTAAGACTTATTCAATGGCTGCCCGCTTCCTAATTCTTCACCAGTACCTTTTTCCATCTCAGGACCATATAGAAAAAGCCAAATGAGCTCCCCAAACTGACGATAAAGGATGCTCTCCTGTCCACCTCCAGGAACCCACTTCCAATTACTGGGTCAACAACCCCCACTCAAGGCAGATCTGAAGCCTTTCACTCTCTTTCCTTCCCATCTTCCTCTCTTCCTCCCCTCTCCCTCTTTGTTCCTTCCTTCTCCCACCATAAAGCTTTCCCACTCCAGTGTCTGATTTTGAGTCTCTGACAAATGCAAGTGATGGGGGCTGACTTTCTTGCTCTGAATAAATAGCCTTTTGTTTGTTCTCATTTGGTGGTCTTCATTTATTTTCCACAAACTTACTACACATAAAGCTGTTATATTTGGACACACACATTGATAGTTGAACCCAACATGTATTTTTTCGAGCATAATGATGTTTAGGATAAATAAATATTGGGCTTTTCTCTCTACTTCAATGGATACAGATTAAAAACTATAATTTGAATTGAACTTTTCCTTGAATTTATAGATTCTAACATGCTTGTCTCAATGGGTATGTTTGAAATGTCCTTAAGAGTGCATATGAAAATCTCATTTTTACAATTTAAAATCATCACATTCTAGCAAATTGCTATTAAAAGAGTCTCTAGTGCACGTTATTTTGAAAGTGAAGAACACTTTTATTATGTAGGTGATTATTCCTCAAGTTAAGTTTTGTTAAATTGGCACACATCTGCATTAGTCTGTTCATATAAATGCAAGGCTATTGTGAACCAATAATGATCCTCAGAAGAGTATCTAACACACACTTAGAAATTTGTGTAGTTTTCCTTCTAGGTCACTTTAACAGACATTATTTAGTCATAACAATGACACTCTAAAATATAAATTACCATTCTCATTTCACAAATGAAGGAATGAAGACTAAGGTAAAATGACTTGCTCAAGTCCTCCCTAAAGGAATAAACCTTTATTCTCCTAAGAAGAACCTTCAGTCTGAAGAGGAACCTGGTGACTGAAGAAAGCAGCCATTCTTCTGGGAAGGTCGCATGATAGCATGGCAAAGGGAGTGAATGTGTTCTTGGAACAGCAAGTGGGGGAGGGGATCCCCACTCAGGGATCTATTCCTCTGGGTTCACCTGGTTTTTGACAGCAGAGTCAATGATGTTTTGCTGACTCACGCACGGCAGGCGAGCCAGGAGACTGAGATCTTCCATGCAAAGGAAGCACATTTGTTCACATTGCTCTTAAAATAAAATTCTGATCCCTTACTATGGCCTACAGGCCCCATAAAATCTGGCCTCTGCATTCCTCTTTCACTACTTCTTCCTACTCTCCTCATTCTCTACACACCAGACACCTTTCAATTTCCCAAACTGAGAAATTGAACCAATCCACTCTTCGCCTCTTAAAATTCTGACCAGAGTACTTTTCTTCAGGGTTCTAAAATCTCTGCATGAGCAGTTCTTCCCATCTTTTATGTTTCAGGTCAACTTTACCTTCATAAAATTAAGACCACTTTAGCTAAAGAAGCCCTCCAACCCCTGCGTCCACTCTCCTCCATTTCCTGTCTCATTGGGTTTTTTACATTACCTTTATGGGTGTAAAAGTATCTCCTTTTTGTTACATGTTTGATTATTTGTTGACCACTCTCTAGACTATAAGCTTCAGGAGACTAGGGGACATGTTTGTTATGTTTGCTGCTGAGATCCAAGAACAGTGCCTGCAGGATAGCAGGTTCTCAATACATTTTTAACAATGAACGAGTGAAACATGAATCCCAGTTCAGCCGATGATGACAGATACGTGCCGATTCCTCAGGAAAAAATGCACTGAATGCTTTATATAGGATTCCAAAACCCAGAAATTTCATCTGTAGACTGCTGGGAAAACCTCTGCATTATAGTTTTGCTGTTTTATTTTTTTGTTGTTGTTGTTTGTTTGAAATTGATTCTGGGCCTCCCTGGTGGTGGAAGGGGTTGAGCACTGCACTGTGAAGAATCTGCAGCCACTGCAGCACAGTTCAGTTCCAGCCAGGGAGGTGACCCACATGGCACGGCGGACCTCGTCTTTCTCAACTGCTGTTCCCCTCAGCCATGTATTTCAGTAGATCTGCCTGTTCTGCTCTTCACTCTGTCTTTGGTGAATCCTCTCACCCTCCCTCCCACCCCGTATCTCTGGCCTGTAACCCAGCTCCTGTATGTATAAATAAATAAATAAATAAATAAATAAATAAAACCTTAAAAAAATAAAGAAATTGCTTCTGAATTTTATATTTTGAAATTAAACATGACCACGAACTTTAAAAGTATGTTTTAGATAGAATTTAACAAATTACAAGCTAATTACTGATCACTGGTTGAATAAAGTAGATCCCTGATATTTACATTAATTGATCCTAATGACCATATCTCATCGACTTGAGATGGCTTGTGGCATAAATGTTATATGCTCATGTGTATCCAGGTTTCCTGTAGACACGGGAGGATTACACTTCCCAGCTTTCCTAGCAGTTAGGGAGAATCATCTGACTAATTCTGGACAAGGGATCGGAGGTAAAAGTGACACATGTCACTGCTAGACTAGCGCATTTACTCTCTGCTGTGGGAGCCTCCGGGGCTCCATCTTCCCCTACAGCAGTGACTGTGGAAGCACGTGCTGTGCCGTCAACACAGGGGGGAAAGCTGCTCTGCAAAGTCACACAGAGCTTCAGCATATTTTTATCTGAGCAAGGAATATAATAAGCCTTTGTTGTTTTGGGCCCCTGAGCTTTCCTAAAATGATTTGCTCTTGCAGCATAGCCCAATATACCATTGATTGGAAAATGTGCTATTATGTATATATTTACATAAAATGTATAATTTTTTTTAAGATTTATTTATTTATGCATACAAGCACTGGGGTACAGGCCAGAGGTGTGGGGCTGGTGAGAGAATCCACCAGACAGAGCAGGGAGCAGAACAGGCGGATCCACCGAAACACACTGCTGAGGGGAGCAGCGGGCGAGGCAGGAGAGGTCTGCTACGCCATGTGGGCCACCTCCCTGGCCGGCAGCAGGGATCGAACTCGTGCTGCAGTGGCTGCGATCTGCCTCACAGTGCGTTGCTTAACCCACTGCGCCACCAGGGCGGGCCCTAAAATGTATAATTTTAAGAATACATTTAAAAATACATCATAATCTTAGAAATGTTAAAATGTGAAAAACATGGGTCTTAGATTAGATAAAATACAGATTGTTTTAACAACAAACTCATTAAAGCACATCAGCATAGTGTCAAGACCTTCAAATCTAGACTGGATTAAAATTCAAATTACAATACTTGCTAGCTAGTGACTTAGTAATATAGCTGGTGTAAGCCTTAGTCTCTTCATCTGTGAAGTGGAGATAGCAGTAGAGGCTGCCTCATAGGTTTCTGTGAATAGTAGACAAGCTATTTCTTATAGTATATTCAGCATAGCAATTATTTCATGTATTTTTGTACCCATATTTGGTTAGATCATAGAGTTTACTCAAGATGAGCATTAATTTCAAATACTATACAGAAAGCTTATTAATTTTCTATATAGAAACAATATACAGAAAATCTAAATTTGTAAATCTATTATGTGATCATATGAATCAATCAGCAAATACTAATTCCTTATGAGGCATGATGGCTGGGCCTCTAAGGTCAGTTTCTTGGAGCAGTTGCAGGGTTCAGGGCTCAAGGCAGATTAGCCATCTCTCTACCTTGATGTATTTCTAGGTGAAGCAGGCTAGAATCAACATCAAGGACAGCCTTAAAGAGTAAAAGTCACAAAAATATGCCTGAAGTATGTATGAGTGTCAGTCTTATATCACCTTGGTGACTGGCAGAGGTAGTAAAGGGAAAGTTGAAGACTTTCTCTATGTCCAGATGTGTGTGTGTGTGTGCTGGCAATTGAGGAGCATAACGTAAAGTCGTGTTAGCAAGACACTGACTCATATTAGCAAGAGACGGACTCTTCTGAGATAAGTACGAAATTGTTCCTATCCACATAGGGTTACACCCTTACAGACCGTGTGAAGTTATCCAAGGGATGTTACTGGGTTCATGCTATGTCCATATTCATACTCTTATTGTTACTATCTTCATCTATGGTATCTTTGAAGGAACCTACTTTCTTACTAACACAGTACAACGATAATTAATTCTGAAGTTTGTTCAAGACTAAAAGTTCCCTCACACATCCTTTAGGAGTTTTATTCTGGCACTGCAAAGATACCCCTTGTGGATTCCAGTACAGCCTCCTTACCTCAGTTTTCTGGAGGAGATAGCCTGTGAAGAAACAGGTAGCTGATTAATTTTGTTTTGATTAAATGCCTGCCTGAACCATTGCAGAGTAAGTCATTTTCTTTAAAGAAGTTTAGCTACCTCTAAATATAACTCTGGACTACATTTCAACCTTTCTGTTTATTTTATTCTTAACTTGTGAAACTGTATCTTAGGACTTGGGGTATATAACTTGTTATTTGATATCAGCCGAAAAACAGTGAATCAATTGTAGTAGTTCTGGCACCAAAGGAAACAGAAAGGACTTAAATATGTTTCCAGAAGACAAAAAAAAAATTCACTTTGTTATACTTTACAACATGTTGCCACAGTTTTCCACACGTTCCAAAAGTCAAGAAAAGTTTTCTCACTATCCTTTAAGGATCAAGAGGACAAAACAGAGAAAACAAACCAACTCTAACCCACCTATTATTTATAAGCTGTTATGGATGAAATTCAGATTGAAAAACCAAGGTCTCCCTTTTCGTCCCGCAACAGCCTCAAGATGCTATTCCTGGCGGAGAAGTACTTCTTCTCTTTTCGCACTCTCCTGGGGTGGGCGGGAGAGTCAGTGCAACAGGTTTGGATTCCTCCTGGCATCCTTTACTGCCCGATGCTTCGCAGGTCCACCGTGGGCCACGTCGGTCTGCGGTACCTGGCCAAAGGGGCTGGAGTCCCAGCCTGTGTATACCTGGGGACGCTCGCAGAGGCTACTGGAGAAATCTTAAGTGGAGGACCTCTTTCTGCACAACGCTTCTTAAAACCTCATCAATTCTGTTTTGACTTTTGGGTGTCCGGGATAGCCGCCGCAGGATTTTATTTTATTTTTTTCCGGGCCGTTTCTATGCGGATCCCTTGGAGAAGCAGGGCTAGCCTCGTCTCGACACTCTCTGACCTCCTGGTTCTCCCGGGCTCCATAGAAGCACGCTGTGCAGGTGCGTCTCAGAGGCGAGAGGAGGGGCCCGTTCTCTTGGGTACACTCCCAAATTTTGGAATTTTTGGCGTTTACGAAACAAAAATAATGCTAAAACGCAGAACAAGCAACGTGGAAATGCTCAGCCCTCCTGAGTACGCTCCGATAGATCTCTAATTTGACGTTTATGAAACCAAACAATGCTAAAATGCAAATTAGGTAATGTGATACCCAGAATGAGCTTCTTTTGACAGGCCAAACTGAGATTTTAATGGGAAGCTTACTCATATCCCCACGCCGAATTCATTCTCTCTTTTCAGTACTTAAAAAAAAATTATGTAATTTTAAGTTTCACCACTGTCACAATGAGCACTCCACGGTAACAAGCAGTGGAGCGATGGACACCCCCACATTGCATTGTGTAGGGTAATTACGAAGTGTCGCCGCGCGGGAAAGCGAAGCGGGGAACGTCATTGTGTCTCCCGCAGCGTGTACAGGGGTCGAGTGCTGTGTGCTTCGCAGACGTCTCATCAAACCGTTCATTTCGATGCCTCTACCGGGATAGCGGGACTGGGCGATCTGACATTGGTCTGGGGCGTGGACAGAGCCGGCCAAAGAGGAGGCGTGTGAGCGCAGGGCGAGCTGGCACCGTTCCCGGGAGACAAGACTCGAGCAGTGAAGTGGTGGGAAAAGAGTGCATCCCGGGGGTGGTGAGGAGGGGAGGGTCGGGGCTTGGCGAGAGCGTCCCGGCTCCGGGAGAAAGCAGTCCCGGCTCCCAGCAGTACCCACTCAGCCTAGTCCTTCTGGGTTAAACCCAGGGTGCGCGCGGGGTCACAGGGTAAAGCTGTTACTTGCAGCGAGGCACGTGTGTGTGTTTGTGAGAGAGAGAGAGAGAGCGAGAGCGAGAGCGAGAGAGCGAGAGACAGACAGAGCGAGAGAGAGACAGAGAGACAGAGAGAGAGAGAGCGCGAGAGAGAGAGCAAGCGAGCGAGAGAGAGCGAGAGAGAGGGAGAGAGAGGGAGAGAGAGCGAGAGAGAGCGAGAGAGAGGGAGAGAGAGGGAGAGAGAGGGAGAGAGAGGGAGAGAGAGGGTGAGAGAGGGAGAGAGAGGGAGAGAGAGGGAGAGAGAGGGAGAGAGAGGGAGAGAGAGGGAGGAGGGAAGGAGCGAAAANGGGGGGGGGGGGGGAGAGAGAGGGAGAGAGAGGGAGAGAGAGGGAGGAGGGAAGGAGCGAAAAGGAAAAGAAAGAATGTAAAGACTATGGGGTTGTCCTGCTTCTAAGTGGTTCGCTGAAAGGCGAAAGCTTTCTTGCCAGCTCAGTCGGAGCCTTCGCCGCGTTGGGGACCCGCCAGACAGGGCGTGAGGACCCCTCCGAGGGGCCTTCGGCCTCAACGCGCCCAGTGGTGGCCCTCGGAGGGGGACGCTGTACCCCAGTAGCTGGGCGGAGGTCAAGACTGCCTGCCCGAGCCCCGGGCGCTGCAAACCCGGGCGGCCAACTCAGCGCGCCTTCCCAGGGGAGGGACGCGGCCCTCTGGAAACGCGACCGCAAGTCCCCGCGCCCTCCCATCGCCCAACCTAGTCTCCTCGTCCCCATTCATTTTTCCTCTGCAGCTCCGAGGCCTGGCTCCAACACCCACTCCAAACCCGCCCGAACCCCCACCACGCGGCGAGGGACAAGAGCCGGGGTCGGACGGGCCCGGGGGCGTCGGGCCGAGGTGGCGGCCTCGAGGGGCGCCGCGTCCCGCCGGTGCCCGCCGCGGATGAGCAGACGGCCGCGAGCAGCCCCCGGAGCCGCGCGGCATCCGCGTACACAGTGACGGTGGAAGCCACGCCCGCTCGGGAGCCGGGGCCGTCCTACCCCCAGCGCTCCCCCTCCCTCCCGGCCCCCTCCCAGCCCCAGCGCCCTCCCACCCCCTCCTCCCCGCGCCGGCCCCCGGCCCGCCCCCGGCTCGGCTCGCGGGAGGCGCTGGGCGCCGGGGCTGGCGCGCTCTCCCGGGCGCACACACACATCCACGCACGCACGCCCAGAGCAGCTCTCTCCGCGCCCGGCCCTCGTTCCCCTTGCCCATGCAGACGGACAGAGCGACGGAAGATGGCTGACGACTCCACGGGGCACCGAGGATGCAGCCCGGCGGCGGCGGCGGCGGCGGCGGCGGCGGCGGCGGCAGAAGCAGCGGCGGCTGGGGCAGCGGCGGCAGCGGCGGCGGCGGCCGCGGCGGCGGCAGCGCGAGCAGGAGCGGCGGCGGCATCCCCGAGACTCCTCGAGCTACCTTTCCCTCTGACAGCCACTGACGTTCTCCGCCGCTAGAAGAGACCCCGCTTCTCCGGCGCCTGCCTTCCCTCCCCCTCCCAGCCCCAGCCCCAGCCCCAGCCCCGCCGGCACCGCTACCTCCGCCAGCATTGCCATCATCAGCACCACCTCCACCAGCACCGCTACCACCACCACCGCCAGCGGCGGCAGCAGCCATTTCATCTCCACAGAAACCAGACACAAAAACATGGCAGAAATGGAGAAAGAAGGGAGACCTCCGGAAAATAAAAGGAGCAGGAAACCGGCTCACCCAGTGAAAAGGGAGATCAATGAGGAAATGAAGGTATTTTGGGACTTCGGGGCTGGAGAGACGGCGCTCTTTCTTCCGCCCGCTCCCTTTGGGCCGTTGTATGGCTTTGGGGGGCACCGGGGAGCGCCTGTCAGTTTCTCTAGGATGCCCTGAACGCCTCAGCTCCTCCTCCAGGTGCAAAACACAGGCCAACTCGCGGGCTGCATCCCCGAGATTCGCCTACCTCAGATTTGATGGGGGTGGTGGTGGGGGGCGGGGGGTGGCCGGGAAACCACATACTGTTTAACCTTATAAACCCCAGGTTGGCACAGGCGCGTTTCGAGGGGAGGAGACCGGGGGCCCAGTGGCGAAGGGCATGTTGAAGAGGCTTTTCTGGTCGGCGGTGTAGTTTTCTTCTCTTCTTCGGGAACCATACCTCGGATCCCTCCAAAGTTAGAAGCCACCCGACCAAAGCACCCGGGGAGCGCTCGATCCCATCCCTCTCCCTAGTACATTTCCTCGCTCCTCCATCCCGCTTCCCCCCAAGTAGCCGGCGGCTACGTCGTGAGGAGGCTGTCAGCACTGGGGCGAGTTGCGGCGCGAGCGGCGGGTCTGGGTACCGCTTTGACTGCCGGCTCGCCCGCTAGCCCCTGCCCGCTTTGCTCTTTCGGCTGCCGCCTCCCGCTTGCCTTTGCATGCTTCACTTCCCAGTTAAGCCGACCCCGGCGAGCCCCGCTCAAAGATTGCTGTCTGAGGGGCGGCCTTTGCGGAGCGCCTGCCCATTGTTCCGAAAGGCCAGCCCGAGTCCTCTCGGCGAGGCCGGGCTCCCCGCCAGGCCAGCGGTGCTCCAGAGGTGGCGAGCGCAGCAGCCTGGCGCTCCAGCTGTTCGCGCTGGAGCGATTGCACAAGAGCGGCGCTCAGCTCCGGGCCTCCTTTGCCCCCATCCCCACCCCTTTATTTTCCAAGAAGTTGAAGGGTTTGCCCGGCATGCGATTTATTCTATGTTGATTTCACGATTCTCTCTTGAATTAAAACATTTTTAAAAATATACATTTCTATTTGTGAGTTACAATCAAGTGACAGATTTCAGGGTACTTTGGTTCTCATTCTACAGCGTCTTGGTGTTCCCCATCTTCTACATAGAATCACTAACACTGCCAGCCGACTTGGTTAGATTGGTTAAGTTTGACTCGAGACAAACTGGGTGAAAATGGCATTGCAACTTACTTAAATTTATTGCGTTTTGACATTTTCTTGATAAAACAGCCTATTCTGTGAGCGTGCCCTGTAGGAAGCCCATGCCTAAGTACATATGCTTAGTTTTCCTTTCCTCTAGAAAATGTCTATAGAAATCTGGATTTGGGAATTTGGGTTTTTATTTCTGGACGAGGAACTTAGTACCTGGAAGCACAAGGTGCAACATCAGTTGGAGGAGAGTTAAGGAGAATTTGCCTTGAAAATCAGTGCTATCCCATGTGATGGAAACCATCGTTGAGTCCAGTGATAGTTCTACAAATATGAGACAAATAGGAGTTCCTTCGAATGGGGGTGAAATTCAAGCAGGCTACAGTAACCATTCATCCTCACTGTCCCCTGTGTCCAGGTTCCTTTTCCTTTTAGTTGGGGGTGGAGGAAGAGCAGAGAGGCCAGCCACTAGGACATCACTGTGTGCGCTGGCCCTTTAAAACACTGCCTAATGTGATCTATATGGATGGCAGCTTTTAAGTTTCATAGGTTCTAGAATTACAAATTAGCTAATTTTAATCAAAACATGTGAAATGTTATCCCGGCTGGATATAAAGGCTGACTGTGCTCGATGCTTGGGGCTCAAGTTGTTGACTTTGGCTGCGGGCGCACTCCGTGGTTTGGGAGATAGTTGTCCTTCTACAGTATAACAGATGTTTGTCTGAACTGGTGAGGAAGAAACAAAAACAACATTGTGTGAAGGGGAAAAATTACACAATTTTTAGCCAATGCTGCAGGACTAAGTATGGAATTAACCTTCGTGCACAGAATTTCCTCTTTTAAAATGTTATTTTTCTTCCAAATCACCACCGACCATTTGAAGTTTCAGTCCTCATCATTTTTGTACAGAGTAGCATTAAATAAGAAGTTTTACACTGCAAATAATTCACTTGCCTGCAGGATCAGTTTTTTTCCCCCTCTGGCTTGGAACAATGTATAGGCGACCCTTGGCTGAAATCTTCAGTCATGTCCTTACACACACTATGTCAGTGAGTCATGAAATTATATTTCTAGTGAAAAAGTTGAGGAGGCATTCCTGTAATATAATAGCAGCAAACGTCCTTATTTTAAAAGTGATTTCTCAAAGTCAAGAGGCGGAGGGTTTTGAACTCATTAATATTTTTCTGCTTTTAATTTTAATAACGTCATCAATGAAACCTCCCTACACCTCGTGGTGTTATTACCCCTCCATTTCCCCAAACCTGAAGTGTAGAGTAACATAACAAGTTGGTTGCCCTGTATAAAAATATGTGCAACAAAATGTCACCGAGAACACAATGTGGCCTTGTGCAGCTTCATATCGGTGCCGCTGGAGCTGCCCGGCTGTGTTTGCCTTCATCTGAACGGCTTTCATCTGGACCAGTGTAAACTAAGCCCTAGTAAGTAATCACTGCCCGGCAGAAAGAAAGGAATGTATACAGCTAGCACGGCCTAAGCTGTAAAAACGGAAACCTGAGCCCCCACTGCGGATCACATATCAAGGCTTGAAGGTAGGGGAAATGAAAGGGGGAAAGAGGAGAGAGCGAATGGAAAAGTCAGCCTGGGGAAGTGGAGGATCTGGAGGAGGCCCCCCTTAGGGAGATTTGGCTCAGGGATTAGGGAATTTTATCGTGGTGTACAGTGACCTACTCAGGTTTCAACACTAGTTGGATCAAGTTGCTTCTCTGTGAGCTGAAAGAAAAAGGACTGGTGTGTATGTGATTTTTTTTCCCCTTCGGGTAATAGAAAGGACATTGGTACAAGTGTCTATTTTAAGTGCAGCAAATGCAGGACACTGAGAATGAGCAACAAAATTGCCTCATCATAGAGACTTCTTTTTTCAAGATTTCCTAATTGAGATAGTCACATATTTATTTAAAAATGTCTGGAGAAGACAAACTGGCTGAGGTTTAGCTGACACCAGTAATGGCATGGAGATTGTCTTCATGTGGCTGGGAGCTAATGTTGGTTGCTGTTTCACTAGATCAGATATTGAATTACATTTTCGTTATCACTGGTTTAATGTACATGGCAGTTGTAACAAATTTAAATTTGATACAATATAATTTTGTGTGTGAAAAGTACATGACTTGGCAGGGCTTGCTTAAGTGTACTTAGTGAAAATATCTTCCAGTAGAAATATTTGTATCATGACCTTTACAGGATTTCTTTATCTTCCTTCCTCCCTTCATCCTGGTTTTTTTCTTGAAGACTCACGATTGCACTTTGAATCCTCTACCTTAATTAGTTACCATCAAAGAGGGTTAAAAAAAATTAGATGGCAAATCAACTTATAGTTTGACTTTTTGTTTCTAAAATGAATGTTTTTATTGTATCTAATGTTATGTCTTTGGTATACTATTAACTCACATGTGTCATAATGAATGATATTAGGAGGAATTTCATCATATAGAAAGGTTAATTCATTTCAGAAGTTCATCCAGACCATGATAGATATACTGTAAAAACTAGTTTGTACCATTGGATGTGTGAATGTAAATATATGTGTGAGTAAAAGTATAGTTGCATTTAAGTTTGTATGTTTTGAATACATAAATCTAAGTGAGTGTGATTGACTAGTGGCTGTGGAACAATGATGTAACTGAAAAAAAATCTAAACTACAAATAGTGGTAATGAGTCAGATTTTTATCTTTTAAAACTCTGAGAAAACTAGCATGATTACATCAAACACTACTCTGGAAACTTTCCTAAACAAACCATAATTAATGTATTTACATTTTTTTTTGTTATCAATCACTAAATTACAGGATAACCTGTGTTAAATATCTTGGGGTCTACTTTGTTGAAGTTTTCTGTCTATAAATATTCTCATTAAGTAATTTGTACTTAAAATTATGTTTCAGCCTTGATGCCTACAGTTAGAGTCAGGCACATCTGTTAGAGTTTAGTAGTAAACTTACCACAAGATTTTCTATTTTGGTTTTGTGATGGTCTCCATTTGGCATTCAAAGTGACCTGTGTCAATTGCATAGACAATAAAGGAAGCTGCAGAGCGGAGCTGGTGAGTACAGTGAGATAGTTTGACTTTTAGGAAAAAAATAGAGAAGTCAGAGTGTGGACTGGAAAAGTCAGCATGTTTAAGCTTGACATCAGCTCATGACTAAAACAGGCATATTTTCAGTTTTGCTATTGAAACTCCATTCTGGTGTCAGACTTGGTCAATCCCAGGAACCTAGAAAGTGGGCTTGGGCCCAGAGCTCATGGGGGCATTCACAAACTATGTCGGACCTCCTTCCTGGCTGAGCAGTGGCTTCAGGTGTGCCACGTGGCAGGGGACTGACATCAGCAGGGGTGAGGCTCTCTCGGGAGGCGGGTAGGATGTTCCTGAGCCACCAGCCTTGTCATCCACGTTGCTCACAGTTGTCCTGCTCAGGGCTCCAGTCTAAACCCCTCAGAGGTGGTCCTGGGGGGGCCCTGAAAGCTATGGATTCTGCTCTGATTATCCCAGGGTTTTTAAGAAAAAAGTCTCTTTCTCCATCTGTGAACCTGTGAGTATGATGTGCAGGAGAGTGAGATTCTCTGAGCCTTATGCAACTTGCAGGTTCCAGAGACGAGGAAATGGAAAGGAACCACTCCACTTCCTCCCGAATCTGAAATAAACATTTGAGCTAGAAGAAAATGAGTCTGACAGACTCATTCCCTTCTGCGTTTCCTGCCTCTGTGCTTGCCAAGCACTGCTCTGAGAAGCCAAGCCCTGCTCTCCTTGTATGAAAGACAGACTCACAGAAACTGAGAGGTAACAGAGTTTTAAAGGGAAAGTCAAAAACAGGGCCTCAAAAAAGGCAAATATCATTGAGCCAAAGTGAGTGTCTGTAAAAGGAGAATTCCAGGGAAAGATAGTGTCTTGTTAAGGTGGCTGGACTTTTTCTTTCCTAAGGAAATTTCCCTTTTATTAAGTTTTTATACTTCTTAACAACAAAAATTATTAGAAATAGGAGGTGGATCATTTTAAAATCTCTGAAGTCTAAAACTTGCTCTTGTGGAATGGGAAGTCAGCCACACTTGCGCTCTCAAGCTAATAAGATTATTGAATATTTTCCTAAAAGAGAAGGGATATGACAGGGTAGAATGAGAAAAACAGAGCACTTTGTTTTTGATGGTGCCAATTGAAACATGTAAACGGACATGAGAGCATGTGGTGAGAGGTTTGCTGAATGTATATTAGGGGATCTATGCACGGGCGGGTGGGTGGGTATGAGTATCGCTTGTGTAACTGAAGGGCTGTAGGACTCTGTCCCTCTTTAAGGCCAGAGGCTTTGGCATGGACAGGAAACAGTATAACAAGTCTTGGTGATTTTTAGGGCAGTTCTGCAGCTGTGATAGGACCCAGCTGCACACAGCTGCACACCTGCCATGCCTGCCAGTGTTAGCGTGAGGGCTGATCTCTGCCATCTCACAGCATTTGTTTGACCTTTAGAACATTTGATGTCCTGGTAAGAGATTAAAACACAGGGATGTAACTGTCTGCTGTTTACCACAAGACACGTGGAATCACATGATTTTGGCTTCATATGGCAATCGTTAACATCGCCCAGTTCAGAATATATCGCTGAGAACAAGACTTTCCCCCGAGGCCTGCTCCAGGCCATAGCCATGTCCTCTGCCTTAAGAACTGACTTATAATTACAGTGTTGTGGCTGAGAACAACACTTCAAAATGCCCCAGATGGAGTGCAATGGCCACCTTCAAAAGATTTCAACCTAAAAAACTGTAGCTCAAGTGAAAACAGCAGAACTCAACAGGTAAAGACAGCCCCAAGAGTGTGAGTCTGGGGCTCTTATTATGACACCATGTTGATGACTCCCTGTCTGGGGGGCAGTCTGGATTGACCACCTAATTCAGTGGGGATCATGAAGATGTCAGTACTTGGTCATCGGGAAAGGGCTCCTCCATTATTATCTAAATGTTACCTCACAGCTTTATTCTTGGCAGAACTGTAAAATAAAATTGATCTGTGTGGTCAGTGCTAAGAGAAATGACTTAGACTCAGTCCCAAGTCAGACCTTGGAATAGAGTTAGAACCTGATGTCTGATCGAGTTATATTCCTACTTCCTATGAAAGACACTGCCTCTCTCTTCAGATCTCTATTAGCAAGTCCAATGATTCTTAAGAGAGACGCAGTGTTGAGTCTGTCAGATTACATGGAGGTGAAAAGGGAGTTAAATATTTTCCAAAATTAACCATCGTTCTATTATTCATAATCTTAACTGGCAGAGATACTAGCACATCTTTTTCCTACCTGGCAAGTTGTTCAGGTGGGGGTTTCCTTTTCCTTTGTATTTCTCATATGCCCCACTTCTTTGAATAATGTGTGTCAGAATGTTTTGAAGTTAAGTAATGAAACTGACAGATCCTTTTTGTTGTCGTTAGGATTGTGAACATAGTTGACATGGCTGTCTAAGGGAAGATTACGTGTTAATTTTTAATTAAAATTTCTTTTAATTTTTACAGAAATAATACATGGACTTAACAGAAATAGAGCAAGCAATCCAAACAAACAAAATGGAAAACAAAGCCTATAATTTTCTCACCCAGAAACAATTACTGTCAACATTTTGATATGTCTTTTCATGCCCTTTTCTATGTCTGATATATAGTATAAAAAAATGGTCTCATAGAGTAGTAACCTTCCTTTTAAAACTTAATATATTGTTAATAGCTTTTCATGGCAGCAAAAATTTATACGAAGTATGTATTTCAGTGGCAAAGTAGTATTCCATTTTACTCATTCCATAATGAAGCTATAATTTACTTGACTAAATTCCTATTGTTTGGCATATAATTTGTTTCTAGGAAAATAGCGCTGATACAAATATTCCTGAACATGCATATTTTTGCACCTATTTCTTTAGAATATTTCCTATAATATCTAGAAATAAAATTGCTGAATCAGGGCTATGTGCATTTTTTTGGCTTTTAGTAATAGAGTCAAATTACCTTTTCTGAAAGTTGTGTCAACTTAAATTCCCCATAGATTGAGAGTGTTCATTAACACTGGATGTTATAATTTCTTTTAATTTTCACTTATTTACTTTTAGAATCAGATATCTGATGTTTTGTTTGATCATTCCTCTCCATTAATACCTTTTAAAAAATATCTGTGGATGTATCCAAATGTATTCACACAATTATTTATTTATTTATTTTAGCACATTCATTGAGTGCATAGATGCTAGGCATCGTGTAAGATGAAGCATAAAATGAAGTAAAAGGGTTCTGCCCTCAAGTGACTTACAGTGTATGTGGGATATATAATGTATTTTACTAGAAATAGAACTTATAGTACGGGAGTTATATTTGTGGGGAGAGGGAGGACATGATTTTTCCCTCATTTGAATGAATGATTGGGAGCACTTTGAAGACTTTCTGCCTTCTTGGAAAGATTACAAAGTTGAAAAGACATTGATATTCAGTTATGCAAGGCCTGGTATGAGAGAAGTAAATGGTGCCTACCTACTTTTTGAGATGTTTCGTGTTTTCAAAATAAAATTATTGGTCTTTTTTGAAGACCTTGACATATTTATGTTACAGAGGTAGTTTGAAAATTTGGAATTACTGCAATTTTCAAAGTGACTTAAAGTCAGCTCTATTATTGACCTGGTAAAATATTCAATTAAAAATCATATAGCTTGAACTTTGACACTACAGGAGTAGTTCCTCTTGAATAAGGAGAATATTTAATGAATGCTCTAGGAATTAAGTTGAAATAAAAATAAAATTTGCCTGTATGGAAAGAACTCAGAAAGAGTGGGAAAATAGTAAAATTTCCTGCTTTCCGCCATCTTTTTGTGACCTGTTTTTTTTAAATTCTAGGAAGACATTATGGTTTTAGATTAAACCTTGGGATTGTCTTCTTTCCTGTGGAGTCCTGTAGGCAAGAGAATGGAATCGGAGAGGACAAGGAAGAGGTCTGGGGGTAAAGTATTAGAATTGTAAAATGGATAGAGTTAGATAAGAGTCAAAAATTGTAAAAATGAGATTAAATTTCCAACAATACAAATAGTTAAGGAGAGTAGTGACCAATCACGAATCCCAAAGCAGGTGAAATCATAACATTCATAGATATGCCATGGATGGAAAGCTCTTTAAATGTGATAATTGACATCCTATCATAAGATTGCTTTGTAACTCTTTGGTCCAAGGAGCTGGTATCTTTGGATTTGATGATACATGATTTATAATAGAAAGATATTTAGTATAAGAATCAGAAGGTCTGTATTTTTGTTCTGATTTTACTGGGTGATCGTTCATATCTATCATTTACCTTCTTGATGCTTTAATTTTCTGATCTAAAATGAGGATGTCACACATAGGTTCACCAAAAGTTTATTGTGGAAATCAAATATCTAACTCATAGGGTTATTGAAAGGAACAAGAGCATTAAAAGATGTGGAAACACTGTAAAGTGCTATAAAAGTGTTAGACATTATCATTATAATTATAGTGACCTATTTTCCAAACCCAAATTGGACCACATGGTATGAGAGTGGATTTTTGTGCCACTTCCAAGGGCGAGAGGCAGTCTGCAAAATGTGATTTGGATGCCAGAATATTGAAATTTCTGGCACATTTGATGGTTTATGGGAGCGATGATAAAATATTTGAACTAGTGGCTGTTCAGTAAAATTTATGATGTGTGATCACTATAATTATGATATTTCTTTGCAAAAGGTATTTTATTTCTTGTATAAGTAGTTCTTTGATTTTACAGAATCTTGGGGCTGGGAGGAACTTTAAGAGACTCTACTTAAGTTTCCTATCTTAAGTCTCCAGGACAAATGCAGAGTGAAGATTTTTAGGGAAGCAAATTTCACAATGTTCCTTAGTACAGTAACTTATCTTATTCTTGAAATTCTTGTCTCAAAGATCTCTCTGCATTTTAACTCATCACTTTAAGAAAATAACTTACTTAAATTTATGTAAGAAATGAATTATTTAAAAAATAGAAAACTTTTTAAAGAATAATAATACCAAAAATGTTGGGAAAAAATAACCATTCAAATTCTCTACTAGAAGGACTTGAAAATCCTTATGGGCCATGAATATTAAATTCATTTCTCTTCGAATATATTGTTTCTTGGAGGGTAGCTGCAAAAATGTATTTCATTTTTCAAGCCCATAGCTGCCATCAAATTCTTCCTAGTAATAAAAACATTTAAATTATTTATCCATTGGAATTTCTTGATTTTTAATATGATAGTATGTAAGACCTAGATAATAGTCTCTTTCTTGTTACACTGCAAGAAACCTTGGTGTCTTTTTCTGTTATCTTGTTCCTCCTTCCATGAAAGGTGGGATTTATGGCTTGAGGCCTTGTAAACTTTTGCTTTTTCACTCATATTTTTCAAAATATTAAGGTACTTGTTTTTATTTTCAATGACAAGAAAGGGAATGTTTTAGAGTTTATTTTCACTGACATTTATAGTAACTTAGAAATCATAGAATAGATCAAGTTCCTATTGATTGTTCCATGAAGCCTCAGAATTTTTCAGTACAAACCATAAACTAAGTGATGCAGTTAAGATGTCCAAATAACATGAATTTGGTGTTAATAATCCAGTTGAGGTTTCAGCTTTTACCCAAACTTATGGATTCTGTCCCTGAGATTGGCTCTTAAAGCCTGAATGGATTTGCAGCTGGACTAAAACAAACAAATCTATATCCTTGGCTGGGAGGTTGCTCCATGAATTATGCATCTGTGGCCTTTGTGTCATTTTAGAGGTTAGATGGAACCAGTAAGAGAGGTATCCAGGATCAGATGGTCTACAAAACTGGATATGGTGGCCAGGAGTAACTGTGCCAAAAATTTTTTTGTCTCATTGGCACAGTTGTCTAGAGATTGAGGCAAAGAGCACACAGACCAATAGGGTGACTTGAACTTGGCTTTAAACATTGTTGGCAATTGGTTTTTCAATGCAAGGTGTAATCATTATCCTTTGAGATTCTGCTGCCAGACCATTGATGGAGGATCTCTATTTGTTAGCTTAGGGACCGTCATTCTCCTGTCCAGGCACTTAGTTTAGCGAAAGAAATTGGGTGTTAGAGGAGATTGACGCCTCATTAAAAGGATTTCTTTTGATTGAGTAGAGCAGCATTTAGCTGAGTCCTCCTCGGTGGTATTCCAGAAGTTGCTGAGCTTATTATTCATATCGATCATATCATCTTTGTGCATTCATGAAAAGAATGTCTATTTAATGTGGACATGACCAGCCATCAGAAAGAATAAATGCCTCACTAAAGCTTGATATAGCTGACTGTTGGCCTTGTGAATGGTAACAGCGAATCAATCTAGCTAGATTTTTTTTAATTGCTGGTGCGCTTTTTCATCACAAATCTACCCAGTTGGAACTCTGAGCTTAAGTGGGCACTAAAGCAAAAGAATCTAGCATTCTGTGTGTGGTTTGAAATGCCGAGTTTGTTTTTATGGAATCAGTAGTATAATATCTTTTCTTTTTTTATGCAACCCTTGCCAAAATCTGAAATTGTGAAATTCAGGAGAACACAAAACTCACTTTGAGACTGTGCATACTGTGGCTTAGCCTGGGTGCTCTGTTTCAGGTATATAAATTATACATTGCAATGCAATTTAGAAATAATATCTTTTAGGGAGAGTGAGAAAAGATTCTTTGAGCCACATAAAGGTTAGAATAGTTTTTCTAGCTCAGTCTAAAAGGCTCAGGATGCCTTGCTAGATGGAGGGTTTTTTAATTCATCCAACAAAAATTTATTAAACTCTTAATTTGTAGTATAGTCTCCTTTTTGTTAAAATTTCTTCCAGTTTTATTGAAATATAATTGACATATAACATTGTGTAACATTTAGAATATATAACTGTTGATTTGATACATTTATATATTGCAAAATGATTACCATCATAGCATTAGCTACTGTCCTGTCAAATAGTCATTATTCTTTTCTGTGTTGTGAACATTTAAGATCTACTGTCATAGCAACATTCAAGGTTATAGTACAATATTATTAGCTATAATCACCAAAATGTACATCAGATCCCCAAACTTGTTAATCTTGAAACTGGAAGTGTGCAACCTTTGATCATTTCTCTTACCCTCCACCTCCCTGGTAACTACCACTCTACCCTATTTCTCAGATGGAGATGCTTTGAAAGTCACACATGAGCATTAAGGCCATTAACATACACAGTCTTACCTCTTGTTTCCAGATCTAGCAGTTGCTAAGTTTATAAAAAACAGTCACCTGATAGTGAAGCTTTAAATCTGCCCAACTCCAGCTAGTATTTTTCACAGCTTGCTATCTATAATAACAATATTAATTATATTATATTGATTGATAGTTGATTAAGTATTTCCATTCATTATCCAAAATCTGAGCTGACTAGTAACCTTAAAGTTATTTGATGCTTGCATGCTGCTTATCAGAAGACAATTCTAATGACCTTTGATTTCATAGGGAAAGTCTGTCATTAATGAAATTTGAAAAGCAAATTATGCATTGATTTTTAAAGAATGCACTTGCAAAAGGGAAAATTAGAAAAAGAGATCTTTGTAGCCTATTCAGCTTACTTTGTGGCAGTGTTTGACAATTGAGAAATTATTTCTTTGCTGAGATTTTGTTTTATCTTAAATGAATCATGTAAAGAAACACCTGATTCAAAAAGCAATTCTGTTTTCAATTAATCCAAGCCATGAAAGGTCAATTAATTGTTTTCATTTTCAAAATCTTTCCTTAGTTATTTTTGTGCTTTACTTTTCAATATTTTTGTGTTAGTGTGGGACACAGACTTTGCAGAAGGGTAAATATTGGTAAACACGCTTTTTCTTATTATCTTTAATGCAAATGTCTGAAGGCCTATCATAATTGCATGCATCATCCTGAAATTTAAATGCATTAACATCTTTGAACGTGGTTTGAAAAATGAACATGACACTAGGGGAAGTGGGACAGGGCTGTCAGTAAATGGGTATTACAAACAATTTGATTTATATATTCTTTTAAACTAGTTATTGATAATATAAATAAGTAGCCTATGTTTTCTTTCAGAACTTTGCAGAAAACACCATGAATGAACTACTTGGCTGGTATGGCTATGATAAGGTTGAACTGAAAGATGGTGAAGATATTGAATTCAGGAGCTACCCTACAGATGGAGAGACTAGGCAGCATATTTCTGTTCTCAAAGGTAATGACATTTAATGTCCTTTTGTTCATGCAAAGAAGGATTAACTATCTCATCCTGCCAGAATTGACTTGCTTTGGGACTTGTTTTGTTGATTATGTCAATGGTTGATTTAAATGTATGTTCCCAGTAGTACCTCCCCATAAACAGAATACCACAGAATATAAGGGGACAACATAAAACAAAAGAGACATAGCTTAATCTCCTTCCAGAAAAGGAAGCTAGCTAGATAAGGGCTAAGGAACTTAAGATCTGTAGTCCCATCTACAACTTTAAAGAAAAGGACAATGTTTACCTTTTTCAAGACCTTTGATAAATCAGTTATTGAGGACTGGTGCTTTCTGTTAAGTGAAATGTTAGTTGTAGATTTTAAGACTACAAGAGAGAACACAGCTTGGTAATTCTTCCACTGTCTTTTTTAGGTATAAAGGGGTAAAGGAAAGTCCTGTTTTTGCTTTGTGTTTGAAGTTTTCATCCTTTCCCCACCCTATGACCTATCCAGTAAGATAAGGAGTAAGAGAATAGTAGATGATTGGATCCTATAGTCCTCTGTAAGAATTTTCACTAAAGCTGAACTAATGAATGGAAATGTAGAAACTCTGAAGTGTTGAATTAACACTGATTCTTTTGGGTAGCAGTGCCAGGTATCTCACGTTAGAACCATTGGTGGATGTTGATAGAGTGAATTTTTGAACCTACATTTGGAATGAGTGATTGAGAGAGAGAGAGAGAGAGAGAGAGAGAGAGAGCCATTATTTGGGGCATTTTTAATAAAATGTGAGTAAAACTAATTATTGTCATTGGCAATTTAATCAGTATTTGCATTGCATTCGGAATCTATTGGCATAAACTACCTGTTCATGCATTTTATTTCCAGTCTCTAAGATAGCGCTTTTCCTTATATGCCAAGCAACGAAATGTAAATGAGCTGTCCTGCAGGCATGTGGAATCAAACGTACGTGACAAATTTTATGTTAAGCTTGCTATGAAATTGTACGCATCATGTTACAGAGATAGCATCAACAATTTCACTGTAAATGAAAAATGCAAGTCATGATTTTATAGTCTATAAACTAATAGCTTGTGTACTACTTGGTCTAGGTAATCATATTTGCCTCTAGAGAACATGGAGAGTTAAGATATGTTACTAAAGGAAAAAAGTTGTTTTCCATGGTTGAGTTTTTTTTTTTTAACAATTCATATGCAAGGGTAAAATTCACAAAGGTCATATTATTATACATTTTCTTTATTTTCATTTTTGTTAACTTTTAATGGGCATTCATGGATTGAGTGGGTATACCCTGGGAAACAGTTTTTTTCTTCCCAATCATTTGCTTCTTTCTCTTTGGTTCCTTTGATTATGTTATAACTTACATTCTGAATACACTGGGACCTAGTTACAATGCTGGGAACATCTTTTAGGTTTTCCCCTGGTAGCCAGAGAGTGAGGCTTGCTATATATCACTTTGTATGTGGAAAAGGTTAATTGCCTCTCAATTTTCTGTAGGCTTTTGCAGTGCTAAAAATCATCAGTATGATACAATTGGGATGCTAGCTATCATAGTGCAGAAAATTATTAAGGAACCCATTGGTGATTTATGGTAACAAGACTGAAAAAGGTCCAGGATGGTCTGTGAAGTTCTGGTAAAGTGTTTCAAGATTTGTAAGGAAAAATTTATTTTGTTATGTGGCCATTTTACTTGAGAAAGTGTATTTAATATGATTTTTTTCTTTTACAGAAAATTCTTTGCCAAAACCAAAATTACCAGAGGACAGTGTTATTTCACCATACAATATAAGCACAGGCTATTCAGGGCTTGCCACAGGAAATGGACTCAGTGACTCACCTGCGGGGTCAAAGGAGCATGGCAATGTGCCCATTATTGTACCTTTAATTCCGCCACCTTTCATAAAGCCACCAGCAGGTAAGTCACTGTTGGGGTTTCCATTAATAATTTATAAAAAGTTGTCTTGTGATGATAATTATTCAAGTTAATGTTGGAAAAGACTTTAGGATCTTTACAGATACGAAATGTTAGTGCATGTTTCATTTAGAGTAATATTGGTATATTAAGCAAATCCCCTAAACTACTAAACTGTAAACTTGTAACTGACAATAAACTTTTCTACCATTGACCAAAAAAAAAGTTATTTATTTTCCTTCCCTGAAATCATCTGTTTAAAATATAAAAGGTGAAATACTTAAAAAAATAAGATATAAACCAACTGACTAGCAAGAAAAAAAGTAACCCTGTTGAAGTGGATGATGGTATAGGGAGGACCAGGTCTCCTCTGTGGGTTTTCTGAAGGAAGGGGCAGTTTTATATCTGGTATGTAGACTGTTACTCAGTGTGCCTTCTTTAAATTCGCTTAAGATTCAATCTAGATTACCCATCTTCGCCAGAGTTCTTTCTTATTCCTGGATAGCTTTCTTTGTAAGCTTAAAAAAAATTGGAGGTTTGAGTTTCATTATGTGAAAAGGTAATCAGTTCTTCTATTTCCAGAAAATTAGATAGTCGTGGTAGAGCTGGATGGCCATGGACTGGTATTATGTGATATTGAAAGCTAGGCTGCACATATGTTTCACACAGAGGAAGAAGTTCAGTAAAATTGTATCTGACTGTGTAAACTTTTGGAATTATGCTAGAATGCTTAATCACTATGCTCTCTATTTTTCTGTATATAGACTTGAACAATGATAAGTGCTGAATATTGATAATAGTACTTATAACCTACTAAAGTTAATGGATGTATTTTGTAAGGGCAATTGGTTATTTTTTCATAAGCAGTGAAGATATTTGTAGATATAAATTCCTGGGCTTATTTTATAGCTATTATTTACATTGTATTCTGAGTGTCACTAACATTTTTCTTCATGGCATGGGTATAATCTCTTGCTTACACCCCTAAATTTAGCAGTAAAGTGTTCTTTTATACTGAAGGCCTCAGATAGGGTGTTAAAATCCATTTCCTGTCAAAATCACTTGTAATTGTGTTTGTCTACTAATTGCTAATGTGATTTATGTGTCATACAAAGTTTGCCTTTCTAGTGCCCCGTCCTTTGGTTGATTGCTTTGTGAGGCAGAGGAGCCCAAATTTATCTCCCAGGTGCCATAGACCCATTTTGCATGGCCAACTGGAGAGATGAATGGTTATTAATTTTGTAAATGTAGGGTTCATGTTTGTTTGTCCTGTGAGGTAAGTGTTGATGATGATGAGGTTATCAAAAAGCCAGGGTGACTAAGTGAAGAGAACACAGACTTCAGAGTCAGACAGGCAGGGTTTGAATCTCAGCTCTGTCACTTACCAGCTCAGAATGGACAAATGACATCACTCCTCTTAGTTTCCCCATCTGTTAGATGGGGATCACAGTTCTACTTCATGGGATTGTTGTGGCCATGAGATGAGAAAATATATATAAAGCACCTAGTGTAGTACCTGTCTGCAGGAAAGCCAGTGAGTAAACATCATGCCTCTTTTTCTTTTTTCCAGTTCTTATTCTGCCCTAGAGTTATCATGCACATAATTTGTGCATAAAAAGGTGTGCATCCAAATGCAAATTCCCCTCTAAGATTTATTTGAGCAAAGCAAACAGCTTTAGAAATTAGCATAGCTGAGGCTAACATGAATTTGGCATGCCAAAAAACCTGCCCTGGTGTTTCCTGCTCAGCCAGCCACGTGGAATTCAAGCACACAGCGCCTATTTAACTCTAATTCCACATCAGATCAGGAAATAAATATGCAAAGGGATAGAGGCCAAAAATGGAGCCCTGGAAGTCTCAGATGTAGGAACTCTGAGGAATTAGAAGTCAGAGTAACTGAACACCAGTGGTTTTATGCTGTCTTCCATGGAATTCCAAGGTGCTTATCTGTTGAAAGCAAATTGTAAGGAAGGACATGTTTAATTTTCTCTGTCTGTTTGAGACCTTGACTCTATCCCACTCTGGAGTTCTATGTGACAAGATTAAGTTACAGAAAGTTTCTCTTCTTTCAAGGAGCTTATTTTGTAACTAAGCTCCTCAGCAGACACTTAAGAGAGATAAATTTTGATTTAGCTATATTATGTAGCGCAGGGGTCAATGAACTTTTTCTGCAAAGGTTAGATGATATTTTAGGCTTTGGGTCACACTCTTTGTACCAAAGCTACTGACTTCTGGTATTGTAGCAGGAAAACAGCCTGGCAGTGTTCCAATAAAACTTTATTTACAAAAAAGGCAGCAGACAGGGTTTCCCTAGGAACTGGAATTTGCTGATCCTTATATTGGAATGAGCCTGGCAAGCATCTCATGATAGCAAGGAGGTGAATAGTTTCTAAGAATCAGGTGGTGAGCTTTGCCAAGAGGCTCTATATAATATCATGAGGGAGGGCAAGAAAACAGTAGAGTTTTCAGGCTTGTGGTGAGCTCTGGCACATTGGGTATGCCACCAGTATTTGTTGAATAAATGAATGCATGGCTGATACTCAAATTCCCTTTGTAAATATATAGGGCAGTATTCTTCTTTGTTCACGGAGAAAATGCTCATCTCTTGTCTGGATTAGTCCTAACCTGTCTGACGATCATGGCTTCCCTTCCTATGATGTGAGTGATTATCCATGCACAGTGAGGCCTACATATTAGCTAAAATAATCATTGTGGTTCTTCCTTTTGCTGAAACTCTTACCAGAGTGGTTATTCAAGGTGATTGAGCTGAGGCACACTCGTTTTCAATTTTCTATCCATGTACAGGTTCCTGTGGCATACCTGAGGCAAACTAGTAAATGGCATGATGACTAGAACCACAGTGTCCCTCAGTAATCAGCCCTGGGTAATTTAGAGTTGGCTGTATCATTCATGTGTCCACCTTGCTGGACAGGGAAGACGAGGAAAGAAAATAGCTTTTAATGTTCAAGTTGTTGTTATACTGTAAACTGGCTATGTGAAATGCTAATAACACCTTATGTTTGTATTAAATCCCTTGCAGTTTATGAAACTCATTCAAATTCATTATTTTACTTAACTTGATCTTTCCAGTAAGCCTGGGAAATAACATGTTAGATGGCATTAAATAAAGAACTGAAACTCAAGTAGGTTAAATGGCTTCCTCAGGGTCATGTGGCTTCTGAGTAGTTAACCCAAGTCTAGTTTGTCTTCTGACTACTAATCCAGTATTTTTATTTTTATTTTTTTTATTTTTTAAAGATTTTTTTATTTATGCATACAAGCACTGGGGTACAGGCCAGAGGTGTGGGGGGGTGGTGGTGAGAGGATTCACCACAGAGAGCAGGGAGCAGAACAGGCAGAACAACAGAAGTACACTGCTGAGGGGAGCAGTGGGCACAGCAGGAGAGGTCTGCCACACTATGTGGGTCCCCTCCCTGGCCGGCAGCAAGGATCGAACTCGTGCTACAGTGGCTGCGGTTTGCCTCATAGTGTGCTGCTTAACCCACTGCGCCACCAGGGAGGCCCCATAATCCAGTATTTTTAATAAAAAGTTGCTTTTGCAGCAAACGTATGCAACACTTTCCTAGATTGTATCAGAATAAGAATAGGTATTAGTGGGCTACTTCAGAAACAGTAGATAAGAGGATACAACTTGTTCCGGTCAAAGATTGTTTTTGAAAGTGCACATCTTTTGGGAAATGTAAGTTCTTCTAAAAACCTGAGGATATGTGAATTGATGTGACCCTGCACTGCTAAAACCCCAGCTTGCTTTTAAAGTGCTTTCCGTCCTGAGGCAAGTTGTCTCTTAGGTAATAGAGGCCCCATCTGGTCAGGTGCTACTTCTGAAGAGTGTTTCATGTGCCTGGGTGGACACGCCCCTGGATCTCATCCATGTTTGGCAGCCCACGGGCTCAGTGGAATACCCATGATTGAGAACATGGTGAAACCATACTCTTTTTGGAGTTCCATTCTCCTTTTGCACAGCTGCATACAGAAATGTGGGTGTAGCTGATTTCTGGGTGTGGGGAACTGCTTTTCTTTTCCTGTCCCCCTTGTCTCCTGAGAGGGGAAACTCCCCGTGTCTTGGTGATTACTACAAGCATTGACCCTGCTTTGGCCAAACATGTTTTTGTCCATCTTCCAAGCTAAACTGCCCTTCCCCCCTCAGAGACAGAATCTGGCCCTTGGTTTGTGACATCACAGTGGTTACTATGGTAATAGACTTGTTATAAACACAGGATAATAGCCCTGATTTTGCTCTTTTTTCCCCCTCCAACTGGTGAAGGGAATCACCGTGATTCATAAATAAAAATTACAGACTTCTCTGCAGACTCTAGGAGATGGACAGAATAAGGCTTTGCCATATAGAGCAGGACCATGAAAACAAACAAACAAAAAACTGTTATAAAAATACGATCAGACAATGGTAGAAAGTATTGACCAACTCTTTCTTTTTGTACAGACATTCTTTTATCTTTTAGCTTGAACAAATGTGAAAACCTCCCTCTTGGCTGATTTTAAAAATCACAGCATGACATAGTTTGAAATGTCAGAAAATACATCAGCAAGAGTTTTGAAAGATAACTCAGGTTAATTACATTGTAACCTTGCTGTAATTCTCCTCGTATTAAAAGCTTTTATTTAATATGGGTTCAGTCCTCTGGGACTTCATTCAAAGAGGGTTGTGCTGGTAAAGACTTGCAGCATAGATTGTAAGGACTATGCTATAGTGAGTCTCCATCTAAATACTTAAATTTGTTTTCTAACCCACAACTTTGACTACTGAAATAGACATTCAAAACAGATTTTAAATAGTTTTTTTTAAAAAACAGGTGTTATATTGGACTTTACCCCTTTATAAGTGTGCTAGCCCTCAGCTCATTGGTAGGATGTCAGTCTTTGTAGTGGTTGGGTAGCTTTGCATCTTTCCTCTTATCTACCACTGGTTAGTTGGGACTTGAACTGGGATTTTTAACTCCTAGACGCCGAGGTACTTCATGACAACATTTTGCTCCCAAAAGTTAAAGCAAACAAACAAACAAATAAACAATAAAGTTATTATTGTTTCTTGCTCTCAAGAAAAAGATGAAATGCAGCAATCTTTTCTAGTGAAAGTTTCAGCGAGCCCTGCCTTGAAAAGCTCTGTGTATCTAGGAAACGACATTTAGATCTGAGTCTTGACAGGTTTTCCCAGAGGCTTACTACTTGCCTATTACAAGTCCACAATCCCCCTAAATCCCTGAATACTTTAAAATGAAATGAAATGCGAAAAAGGAGAGAATATTCCTCCTTAGATGCATTTAAATGGCAGCTTTGAAAAAAAAAAAAAGTCTTTTACCTCGAATACTAAGTGACCTTATTCTTATTCCCCACCATGTTTTCATGTCCACACAGTGGAGTGAAAGGGGAGGTCCAGGCATGCAGGCAGGTTTGTGTGGAGGGAGATGAGATCAAGCTCCTAAAACCAGCTTGATTTCCTATGTGGAGGAGCGGCTTGTCTTTCTTTGAAAACAATGACCATTTCCTGTCCTCCAGGATGGTTTGCTTTCAGTGAGCTTTCCAAGTTTGTGTTCAGTCACAGTCATGAAAATATGATACTCTTTCTCAGGCACATCTCGAAATTCTTAACGGGTTATAAGAGAGGGACTCCGAGGAACCATTAGCTTCACCGAGAATATGGAAACATTCACGTGATCTGTTAAGCTCTATGTATCTAGCTGAGTAACCCAGAGTTAATAAGCATGTTACTTTTTGGCTCTTAAAAGTCTTACATGGAATTGTACTTTCAGGGAAGTGGGAATCAGAATGTGGTTTGCATTATGATCATTATTTATTTTATCTGTTATTCAATATTCTTGGGGCTTGCATATGAATGATGTATTCCAAATAGCCATTGAGAAAACAGGATTTAATCAAAATTGCTTTGCCATTTATTTATTTGTACAACTTTTAAGATATGA
The DNA here is from genome assembly GCA_019455555.1 of Galemys pyrenaicus. NCBI lineage: Eukaryota > Metazoa > Chordata > Mammalia > Eulipotyphla > Talpidae > Galemys > Galemys pyrenaicus. Next base: position 2,491,464 of record JAGFMF010011446.1, on the reverse strand, counting down.
TTATTAAATAAAATTATCTAGAGTTAATGGGATTTGGATGACTTGCTATTTATGTAGCAGATACATTTCTCAAAAAAGAAGAGATTCACTGAACCCTCAGATTTGGAAAATTTTCCAAGTCACTTAGGACAAGGACGGGAAGAATTATGGTAAACGGTAGGAACAGGAGTAGTTAGTAAGAGTAATAATACAATCACATCATAGCTAAGATTTTTGGAGTGCTTATTAGGGACCAGGCATTGTGATAATAGATTATTTCATTAAATTTCATAGCAACTCTATGTGGATACTATTATTAATTTTATTTTACAGATGAGGAAACTGAGACCCAGAAAAACTAAGCAATATGCTTGAGGTCACACAGGTAATAAGTGGCAGAGCTGATACTTGAACAAAGGCTTATCATCTCCTTAATTCATAGTCTTGGCCACAGAATTATCCAAAATACTATGCCAGTTTTTAAAATTATATATTTACTGAATGTTCTTCACATTGTGCTAGATAACACAAATATGTATATCATCATTCTTGACCAACAGGAATTTAAAGTGTAATTGGTTATAAAACACAGACATTCTGCAGGGAAGAGGGAGGGATTGGGATCAAGGCAGGGACAGAAGGTGCACAAGACTATGGTGATGGTGCATGGGTGAATTGGTGGTGGAAATTCTTTGGGGACTACACCTAGAAAACAAAGCAAACATTGTGAGAAAAAAAATAAATAAAAATTAAAAAAAATAAAGTGTAGTTGGCATATATTTAAGACATTCTAGTTTGACCTTGACAAGTATGATGTAATTTTAGTAGCATTTGGAGGGTGTGAGATAGGAGTAGAAGAGTAGTTAAAGTGGAATACCAGAAAGTCTATAGAGGGAACATCAACAGCCGCTGTATTACAATTGAGGCAACGGGCATCAGAAACATAATGTAGGCTAGAAGAGGTTTAAAATACAAATGAAAGGAAGCCTAAAAATGTTAACTACTCTGGCAGGAGGTGCTGTTTTAGTTTCTTTATCCTGTCTTGAGGCATAAGTCAAGTTTCAGTATACTCAGTATTTTTTAAAGGCCAAATGGAAGATGTACTTTGAAGGGTAGGTAGCATTATAGGGTGAAGAAGTTACCAGAGTGATACCCAGGAGACCCAGGTTGTAATGCCAGCTCTTCCATTTACTGACTATATAATCTTGGATAAGCTGCTTAGCTTTTCTGAACCTCAGTTTCTTTGTTTGGAAAATTGATGTGTTATGTAGATAATCTGTATTTTCTCTACATTTATAAATTCCTTATTTTACGACTAGTATAGTGAATTACCCTCCTGATTTTATGATTTGAAAAGGTCTTCTTTGGTATACCTTAATATGTATTTGTTAATTGATTGAACATATTTAAAACAAAACTCATCTATGGGGGTAGTTATGCAACCTGAAGTGTGATGGAAGATTTATACTACTTATACTACAAAATGATTGTCAATTTTTCTGGGGAAGGTGAGTGATCTTCACTCAGATATAGCTATATAATGTAGAAAAAATGCTAGAAAATTTGAAATGTGAATAACTAAAAAGCCTATATCACACGTGTTACTAGACTTAATCATTTTGATATTACACATAAGTAGTAATTCCTGGAAATAATTCCCAGAATTCTGCAAAAGAGAAGTCACGCTATGTTAATTTAATTTGCCATAATGGGTACAAAAGGAAATAGAAAACCTGATAGTCCTACTTCTATTAAAGGAATCATATAATATTTTCTGTAAAGAATATTCTAGAGCCAGATTCTAGTTTCACTAGTAAATGCTACCAAAAAATTTTTTTTAAGATTTTATTTATTTATGCATGTGAGAGCTGGGGTATAGGCCAGAGGCGCAGGGTGGGGGTGGGTTAGAGGATTCACCAGAGACAAAGTGGGGAGCAGAACAGGCAGATCTATTGAAATACACTGCTGAGGGGAGCAGTGGGCGAGGCAGAGATCTGCTGCACCATGTGGATCCCTTCCCTGACCAGGGATCAAACTCACACTGCAGTGCAGCACTTGCGCTACCAGGGAGGCCCAAATTCTATCAAACTTTTAAAGAAAAAATGAAACCAAACTTAAACTCTCCTAAAGTAAATAAAAAATAGGAAATGCTCATTTTATAATCTCAGCATAATTTTGATACAATGATATGGCAAGGGTATTAGAAGGAAAATGATAATTAAATATAATTGGATTATATTTGAATGGAAAATTTCTATTCATTATAAAAGCTGATTCAAAAAACCTGAACAAAATCATATAAAACCCAAAGCAGTGATATATAGAAAGGATAATGTATCATGACTAATTTGGATTTTTTTCTAGGAATGAAAGGTTTAAAACTTAAAATTTTAAAAATCACTCAATATAATTAACCACATTAACAGAATAAAATAAAACCTCACACAGTATTCTCAATAGGTGCAGAAACAGAGTTGATAAAGTTTAACACAATTAATAATATAAACTCTTAGCAAAGTTGGAATAGAATGGGACTTCCATAGTATGTTTAAAAGTATCTATAAAACAATCTAGAGCAAACATCAATAGTTAATGGTGAAATATAAAAGCCTTTCCTTTTGATATGGAAAATGACATGAAGATAACCACTCTCACCACAGCTATTTCATTTTATACTGGGATTCATAAATTAGCTGATAAACTAAGACACAAAAATAGAGGATCTGAAAGGTAGAAATGGGATTTTGTTAGAACTCTCCTTCCCCACTACTCTACAGGTAAATTATTATAGTTGATGAATGACTTTATCATAGTCTCTAAATACAGTCAACACCCACAGATACACTTTATTTGTGTGCAACAAAACTTTAAAATACTTATAAAAATCATTGAAAATAACATCGAACCATCAAATATTCAGGAGAAAAATCTAACAAAAGTAGGTACAAGATTGTTACATAGAATGCTGAGAGAAATAAAAGAAGACCTAAATCATGGAGGAACACACAATGTTTATGAATTGGAGATGAAATACTCTATAAAGAGGCAGATTCTTCTTAAATTGATTTATATGTTTAATTCAGTTCTGATGAAATTCCCAGCATAAAATTTTGTGGAACCTAGAAAGTTGTTTCTAAAATTTTCATGGAGATGCAAAAGGGCAAGAAGAGCCAAGACAATCTTGAAGGAAAAAAAACACACCAAAATTGGAAGACTTATACCACAAGACCATAGCATTTAATATAAGTCTAGAATAATTAGATTATTAAAGTTAATAATATTGAAGATATACATATAAGTCATTACAATGGAGTCCAGAAACAAATGTAATGAGGACTTGATTTATGACAATTGTATTAATCAACTTGGGTTACCATAATAAGATACTGAAACATGGGTGGCTTAAATAACCAAAATTTATTTTCTCACAATTGTGAAGAATGGAAGTTTTAGATGAACATCATCAGGGTTGATGTTTGGTAAGGCCTGTCTCTTTGGGTTGCACACAGCCACCTTCTTCCTGTGTCCTCAAATGGCAAAAGAGCACCATGTCTGGTGTCTCTTCTTATAAGGATGCTACTCCTATCATACCAGGACAATACTCTCCTGACTTCATCTAACATTAATTGACTCTCAAAGCCCCTCTCTCCAAATACATTAAGAGTTAAATCTTTAATCTTTAAGAGTTAAATCTTTGGAGGAACTCATACACTTAATCCATAACAACAGGGATTGCAATGCAGAGTGATGTGGAAAGAATTGTCTTTTCAAAAAATATACTTATGGAATGAAGTAAATGTTGGATTCATTACTTTACACTATTCAAAAAAATCAGTTCTAAATAGGATTGTTCACCTAAATGTGACAGGAAAAACAACAGAGCTTATAGAAGAAAGTCTAGGAGAATATATTTATGCTCTTCATTAGGTCAATATTTCGTAAACTATACCCTAAACACGCTAAACCTAAAGAAAAATTTTGATTGAATAGATTCTTAAAATTAAGAATTTTTGGTGGTTAAAGATATCTTTCAATATAATAAAAAGGCACATCCCTGACTAAGAAATGATAGCTGTAATGCATGTCCTAAAGAATCCCTGTAAATAAAGAAAACAACTCAGTAGTAAAACAGGCAAAAAATATGAACAAGAACTTCACCAAAGAGAATATCTAAGTGGCCCATAAACTCATTAAAAGTTATTCATTGGGGAAATAAAATTAAAAGTTATAATGAGATATCAGTACACAAATATTAGAATGAATAAGACTGATAATACCATGCAATGAGAAGGATGTGGAGTAACTAGAACTCTCACAAATTGCTGGTAAGAATGTAAATCAGTATAACTTCTCTTGAAAGTCGATTACCAAAATCCAAAATCTATTAATGCTGAAACATACATTTATCCTTCTACCCAACAGTTCCATGTTAGATATATACTCAATAGAAATATGTGTATACGTGAGCCAAAGATATATAGAAGAACCTTCAGAGTAGCCTTTTTCATAGTAGCTAAAAATTGAACACAATCCAAATATTCACCAGCAATAGACAGCATGGTCTTCTAGGGGTTCCTTGAATGTGAACAGCTGAATGTGAAATTGTGCATATATCATATATGCATAATTCAGGGGAATGATGTTTGTCTTAAAAACATTGAGTCCCTGACTTAGAGACCTAGATTTCAAAAATACATTTTTTAAAAAAATTTTAACTCTTCTTCTAAGTGACTAAATCCAAGAATGTAATTTTAGCATTTTATCCTATATCTAGTCTCCTCTTAACTTTTTCAAATCAAGTGTTTAAAATTTCATTATTCTTTAACTGTTTAGGAATTATCTATTTAAATTAAATATGTTTTGGTTAAAAAAAATCTATAAACTAAGTTATACATATAAATAGCCAATGGTTTAATTAAGATCTGCTTCTGCTATGGTTTAAATGGAGAGAAATGAAGGGGCACTAAGTGAATGACAAAAGTAGAATACATAACATTCCACACCTGCTTATCAGGGCTAACTTTGCACCCAGGGGACATTTGACAATGTCTGGAGATAGTTGTGGTTGTCACAACTGGGAGAGGAGATGTAATTCACATGTACTGAGCAGAGGCCAGTGCTGCCAAACATCCTACACTGTACAGAACAGATGCAACAAAAAATTAGCTGTCTGGAAATGTCGATAGTGTCATAGTTGAGAACCAGCTCTACAATGATGACTTTGTGTATAGAGCACCTCTGTTTCACCATTCCAGATTTTCTTGGCCCCATCTCTTACTCCTGCGATTGTAGCAGTTGTACAACTTAGGCATGCACGTTCTGAAAGGATCTTGCTTCGGGAGCATATGTCACTAGTTTCTTCCTCTGGGGTTCCTCTGAGATGGTGGCACTGGCAAGATGTGAATTCTTTTTGGACTTGCTTATACATGCTCAACCCAAAAGAGAGGGAAATTAACATAGGGGGGGTCAATGGGACTTGAGACTTGATGAATAAACTCTTCTTCTCTTGTCTCCAGATGAATAGATATGAAATGTTTTATAGACTCCAATGAATGTTCTTTATTCTTGACCACCAGTCTCCGTTAATGTTATATTGTTATATTTGGCTCTTTCTCCCCAGATTCATTTCCCTGGTCATTCTTTACTTCCTAGATTCGCATGCCCAATAAACCACCTGTGTGCAGGTCTTTAGCTTAGATTCTCTTTTCTATGAAACTTAGGATGAAGTATTGTGTGTATGTTGTAGGTCCACAGTGAAAGAAAGATCAGAAGTTAATGGAAAAGATTTTAAAACAGCATTTTATGAACATTCAATTTTCCCTTTAGAGCCAATGTAAATATATAATAAAGGGATAAAAAGAGAGCATCATATTCTTGTGGTGCAAATATTGGAGAGCATAGAGAGGCCTAGTTATTAATTTGTCCATTAGCCAAAAGTTTTTCTAAGTCTCTTGTGCTAATGTCAAGGGACAGTAGTGGTGGCTATGTAGAAGGGTGAGGGAGGAGGAAATTAAGTCAGTTGTTCAAGACAGAGAGAAAGGTAAAATAATGTCCTCTTGCTAGACTCCTTTAAATGGACTTTGATATTTTGAAAGAATTAGACTTCTATAAGTTTAGTTAGATGGAACTTAGGAATAAACTAGCTTAATTCACTCTTTAATATCATCTAGCTTAATTCACTCTTTAAAATATGAAGAAAATGAGATCTGGAGATGTTAAATGACATTTTCAAGGGTACTCAATTGTTTTAATGACAGAACCAGGACCAGAACTCACTTCTGAAAGAACTACCATCTGAGTATGTATCCTAAACCACACACTCTGTGATCCTTGAGGCATTCTGGAAATTCTCTTGAGGGAATATGGCTCTGCTTGGGTAATACTTTCAGAACACGCTGCCCCAGGAGCTGAAATCTGTTGGAATGTCTATCTGTGCTTTCCTTTACTTGCAGAAGTTGACTCTGTTTCTGGAATTAATGTAAACTTGACTAAACCATTTGCTATTAGTTATTTGAATGTATAAAAAAATTTGTTTAAGAGAGTAAACCGATGGTGAAGTTGGTGATTCTTGTTATTCTAGGGATAATCCCAGTGTTGACCTCTCAAAATTCCTGGCATATCAAGAAGACTTCATTTGTAGATATAGCCAAGGAAAATGGAAATAACAATCTTGTTCTGTTCTGGGGCTTTTCATTTATGTTTCTCTCTAAGACAACTTCGTTCTGTGTGATTACCAAAGGTGGAACCCTTGGCTTTCCTTGTTTCCTCTCCCCCTCCACTGCACACACACACACACACACACACACCTGGTATCCACCCAACCAAGGTCTGCCTTTCCACCCAACCAAGGATTCTGCTTTTTCTCCTTATGCTGAGGGCCAACGTTAGACATTTCATAGCGTGAACAATACAGATATGGCCTGAGCCTGTTGGAGGAGACAACCACTAAGGGTAATCACAATCAGGTCTCATGACTATAACAAGTGCTGTGGGATCTGACCAGGTTTGGGTTCAGAAAAGGTCTCCCTAGAATGAGATTTAAGATATGAAGGAGCAGTAGGATTGGTCAAAGATTCTGGGAGTTGTATGTGAGGACGCAGCATGTGAAAAGGCTCAGAGTAAAGAGAGCCTTAAGGAAAATGAAATTAGTCATATCCCAAGAGTAGATTAGCCAAGAGGTTGCCTCCATGTCACACTGAGGTGTTCCAACTTCTCGAAGGAATGGATGCTGCTGAAGGTTTTTTAGCAGATAATTAGAACGGTTCCCCACATCCCAAGTGGAGTGAATGAACTGGAGGGGAGAAAAAGAAGAGGCCCCCTATATTATGAACCAGAGATGTTGATGTCTTCACTGGATTGGATAGCAGTAAACTCCATGGAAATGGAGCAACTAGAACAGTGCCTGGTTATAAGGAGACTTGATAAATATTTATTGAATAAAGGAATAAGTGGATCTTTAATAAAAATGTTTAGGAGGACCTGGTGACTAGCTAGAATGTGGGAGGTGAGAGGGAGGATAGTGGCAAGGAAGATGCATGTATCTGCTAGCAGGTAACTGCATGGATGGTAGTGCAAGGAACTAAGATGGGAAATAGTAAAGGGGCAGGTTATAGAGATAGAGGTGTGTGCAGCTCGGGACATAATGAGTTGAGATATCTGGGATTCATTCGTAAATAATACCTCCTGAGAGATAACTGTTGATGTGAAGTCTTCATCTTATGAATGGTAATTGTAGTCACAGGAGTATATAGATGATAGGACCCAAGAGGAATATGTAGAGGAATATGTAGAGAAGAGAGGACAATGAAAGTTTCCATTTGTTTGGGCATATTACGTCTCATCATATTCCCAAGTAGAGATTGGTCCCTTCAGCAGGTCCCTCAGCTATTCATTACTCTCATTCAAGAAATTCAAATAAAAATTTCAAGAGGGGAAGGATGAAGAAGGAAGTAAATTATCTTGTTGACAATGTTCCAGCAGGTTCACGTTGGTTCTTTTAACAAACTTAATTAAGTGAAATTTTCTTACTCTTCAGCTATTAGACTTTCAGTTCAGGGCATGGAAGAAAGGACAGGGGTTAATGAGGAGAAAACAGCAGTTTATGTCAATTCATTACCCCTCCCAGGTGTCCCTTTCACCTCCATTTTTCAGCCTCTCAACTCACCTCCATCCCCTGCACGGTGTGCTGCTTGGCAAGACTGCTTGGATAGCTGAGATCTGGTCATTTGCCACACTCCCCTGCAATGCATTTGCTTCTCACCCCCATTATGTCACCAAGTCAGCTGACTTCTATGACCCCTAGTGGTGACAGAGCCCTGGGAACAAGCCTGGCTTTTCCACTTTTCTACCACATTTTGGCGTTTACACTCTGGGCAGCCATGGAAAACTCTCTGACCACTGAGGCTGTGTCTGTCTTGTTTGCCAGTGTATTTCCAGCCCTTAATATAGTGGCTGGCACAAAACAGAATAAATAAATGAGTCCTTTTTCTACAATTAAGGTACCCCTCTGGGGAGATTTGTCAACTACTTTGGGGCCCATTAAGTATAATTAATGGGACAGTCAGATTTCAGAAGGGGAAATGAGCCCTTCAGACACTAAGTAGGTGATGAGAATACTTTTCTTGCTCTGAGATTCTGCATTAAGCAGCTTGGCCCTTTACTCCTAATATGCTGCCATTTGCATTTCTTTGGAGATGCTGCCCCTCTAGGTGGGACAGGGGCTGGGAATTGCTTTTCGAGTAGTGATGGATTGCCGGTGCCATTTTTTGACCTGGCTCTCTTGTCCATAATATGTGGATTTGTTGACTCACTACTGGGGTTCAGTTAGTGGGCTTCAGCCATGGGGAAGAGAGAAGTGTAGTGGAGAGCAACATGATAACAGCATCATTGTCCCAGTGTGTCTTAGATGGGTCAGAGGGTAGATCCAGGGCTCAGGGCTGGGAACACAGTTTTACTTGATTTCCTCATCCAGGGCACCCACCCAGTGAACATCAGTAATTCAGTCTGTTAAGAGGAGTGATACTCTCCCATTGCCTTATTGTTGATTACTTCCATTTTCTCTGTGAGACTGTAGGGGAGGGTCATCTTCTTTGTATTTGATATATGTAGCAGACACCACCACAGGACTCTGGAGCATGAGTGTCTTTGTTTTTGAGGACTAGAAGGTGTTGGTAGCTCTAGATACATGTTTGGGGCAGTGCAGGAGAGGTGGCCCCTGGCTATGGAGGATCCAATGCTGGGCACAAGAGGAGAAAACTTTCCGATAATTACCGGCTCACAGGGAAGTGCTCAGGCTTTAGTATTAATGTAGGACAGTGGAGTGTCCAGAGAGACTTCCTCAGAATCCCAGGCTTCTGAATTCTCTGTGAAAAGACATGTCCATGGTCAAATTTATGAAATAAAGCACATGCTGTCTCCCTCTTCAAGATTCCTAATTATACACTGGTGGAACCAAAAAACCAGTAAAGAGCCTGTTGTTTAACAGTGTTTTCCATACATATTTGACCATGGAGGTCTTAAAAAAATAACACCCATTTAAATATCTCATGGGATTAGTATTCTGTGGAATGTTCTTTGGAAAAATGTTGCATAAAGAACTCTGGGTTTTCCTTACCCTCTTCTTTTCTTACTCTAGTTTCTTAGGGTGAGTTTGTAGAAAAGACAGACTCTGCTGTGAGTAGAGAGAAGTGGTGAGGTGGCTGGAGAGAAAAGGAGACACCCCTTCACTGGAAAACCAGTGAAATTATGGGGAGATATGCAAGTTCATTTTGAGGAGCTAGAGGCACATGTGCTTAGTGCTGTCTTGTTATAGAATCTAATTTCAGTATGGTATTCAAGAGAGAATTACCATTTGTAATTTTATGTGATCCCTCCTTTTATTTTCTTTCTTTGGATACTGGGAAATTAACCAAGGAAGGGACATTGGAAGTAAAGCAAATTTGCTTTGATTGAATTTGACTGCAGAGTCAATTCCCACAAAGAATTCTTTGGACTTCTCCCTGGTCTGCTTTGACTAGAAACACAGGGAGGTGAATTCTCTGAAATCTGAATTATTTCTAGTTGAATTACTTCTTACATTTGGTAATTATTTTAGTCTCACTCTTAATTTTTTTCTCTTCTGTTCATTTTGGCTCACTCTGGGTTTGATACTTCCACTTCCTTTGCTCTGTGTCCATCCATCCATCCACCCACTCACCCATCCATCCATCCATCCATCCATCCATCCATCCATCCATCCATCCATCCATCCATCCATCCATCATTTTAATAAGCATTGCTGTGTGCTAGGCATTGAACACATAAAGGTGAGTGAGACATGGAGCCTGCTTTTGTGTTGCTTACAGAGGCTTCAGATGAGAACAAGATTCCAGTGTTTCTGAATTCTGATCCACCTTGCTGCAATAACATTTCTTAGCACATCTTCCATCCTGTCATGTCCTACTGAGAAGCATTCAGCTCTTTATTACCTGTGGAATGAAGAGAAATCCCTCCTGCACCAATATAAAAGGAAATTCAAGGAGCTACTTGTTCAGGTTCCTCTGTCCCAGTCTCGTGCCCCATCTTTCCGCTTCATACAGTCTTAGTCAACAGAGTGACAAAGGTCCTTGAGCACCTGTCTGCCTCTCCCTGACTCCTGCTGTTCCTTCTGTCCTTTTTCTTGAGCTTTCCCCGTGCAAATTCATCAAGGTCTAACTCAAATACTGTCCTCCTTTGGGCTCTAACAGGTCTCTGAACCCCTGTCTCACCACATTCTGCCTGTCATATAATGAGTCACACATTTTTCTTTTTGTTCTTTAGGAGCAGACCCATGTTGCATTCATTCCAGCATTCTCGACCAGTGATCTGGCACAGGGAGGCCTGCAAATATTTAGTTCATCCTGGAGTCACATCTTTTTTCTCTAGCCAAATTAAAAATTGGCTGGAAAATTTTGATAAGCAAATTGAAAATTAATTTTAAATTTCATCATTTGTCTTTAGTGTAATATGTGCTTATTCCTTTTACTTACTGGAATCAAATTTTAGTTAATATACGGTAATTTACTTTATTTTGGGCTGAAGTACTACTCAGAGGAGAGGGGACGATTTCATTTCTTGAAATCACTTCAGTTCTATTTCCAAAAGGAAAAAGTAGAGATAATTTTAGGTACTACAAATAATTCTTAGTATATATCACCTCTATCATTTAATTGCATCTATCCTTCTATGGAGAAATAATACAATCAAATGTTATTCAGTCAGACTATTATTTGGCAAATTTTGATAGTTGATTTACCAAGGTGACACAGATATTTGCAGTTGTTACTATGATACTTTTTAAAAGAAGGATCCACCCATGTGTGGATAGCTGATGTAATAATTACAAAGAATTCCCATCTATTAATTACAGAATATCTGGCAGTACAGTGATATATTTGGCAACACCTTGTCAACTATTAATTCAAGTTAAGTAAGTTTTTTAAAAGAATAACTGTAAGTGAAGCTTTTATTAAATCTAATGGCTTTATTCTTAAATAAGTCTGAGTTAGTGAAATTTAGCCAATTACTGGGTTGTTCTTTATTGTCAGTGATTATGACTCTGGGGGTGCCATCCATGGGAGGGGTGTGATTCAAGAGAGTAGTGCCTTTCCAGACTGCACACAGTGGACACTATCCTTTTCTTATGACTCGAATGCCAGTAATTCTAAGGAAGACGCATTTATGTGCAGAATATGCCTACTTGCTCTCATGTGCTCTTTACCACAGCCTAAGACAGGGCAAGCTTTACTGTCCTCTTGAGTGACTTGCCCCCAGTACACAATAAGAAGGAGCAGTATCCTTTCAGCAGCGTCCTTTCTGTCTCTCTGAACTCCACCTTACTGTCTTTTAAATAATGATGACTTAAGTTTACAAAGCAGTGTATGTCTGTTACCTCATTTGCTTAAGAAAAAAAAAATTCACTCCTTTGACACTAATAAATGAATCTGCAGGTTCCTCTTCTTTTCTAGAGATATGCCATTATTCCCACCTCCTTCAACTTATACTGTGCTTTATATTCACATGTAAAAGGCACTCTGAAAATGTTTGACATTGTGCTTCCCTAGGACCAGACATGGTTTTTTCTGTCTACTTTCCCTTTGCTTGGCTGCCCTTAGCTAGATCTAGCTGTATGTCCAGGACCAGACACTGGCAAGAGAGTGATTTTTCTCATGTCTACCCTCTACATTTCTCATTGGGACCTTGTCCTCAACCCTTTTCTCCACTCTCTGAAAACATAAAAACTTGTTTAGAGAGAATCACTCAGTTTAAAGCATAATGTTTTTATTGACATATATATTGAGCCTTTTTGCTTTCAGGGAATTTGTGTTAAAGCGGGATATAAGAAATATTTAGCCAAATATATGACTTTCTAATGATAGAATTGAATCTTACTGAATAATTGAGGAATAATTTTTGAAGTTAGGATAGCTTATTGGTCTTCCATTTTATCTCATAGAAAGTCAGCCTGGCCCATGGTCATGCTGTGATGTCCCCTTGCAAAAGAGACACTTGCCAAGAGTGTTGCTTGCCTTTGGGTAACATGACTGCTCCAGAGATCCAGTAGTATTGGTTCTGTCTCATCATTAATGCTTAAGTAGCACTTGCTGGTGCAAGTACAGACAGAATGTTGCAGCAAATCCATGTTTCCTAGTGATGAAGAGTAAAGGCATGCACTGTGGGCCTTTAACTTTCTTTAACAAAATCAATCAACAAATATTGATTGAGTAATACTTCAGCTGTCTCCTCAAAGACATTTTGACCTTTTTGATTCCATTTTCTTTATCCATGGAGAGCTGTGCTATGCAAGTAAGTAAGCTTTTAGTCCTTTTTGTGAAGGGAAGCTTATGTGGATGCTGGGTAATCTCCAGGTTTAGCCAGGCTAAGGTGTTGTGATGAAGAGCTTGGGCTGTGGAGTCAGACAACCTGGTCTTCATTCAGGTTTTGTATGTATATTGTCTGTGTGATTTGGAGCAAAATGACTTAATCTCTAAAACTCACTTTCCCCATCTGTTGAGGGGGTGGGGTGGGGTAGAAGGTCATCAAGATTAAATGAGGAATTGAAAGAACTTTGTTCCATACCTGGGATCTACTAAATATCAAATGATGACTAGCTATGATTATTTCTTTTTGGCTTAGTCATCCAAATTTTTTCTGTATCTTCTTGTATGTTCAGTTCTAAAACACAGGGAATTAGGCAGGAATTTCTGGATGATGTTGTAAAGACTTTTAAACAGGATTGTCTTAAAGTTTTGAGAATGAAATTATTCTAGAAAGGGCTGCAAAGAAAGAACACTTTTAATCCTATTTTCTTGTTTGTTTTCCAAGCCACATCTTTATCCTGTTCTTAAATATAACTGTTCCAACAAATAGATTAGCAGAGTGCTCACCTTCAAGCCATACTTTCGATTCATGGCAGAGGGAACATACAGGAGTCACTTCAGGCTGCCTTGCAGTTTTTCTGAAATATAATTCAGGTCTTAAAATTATTATTATTATCTAGATAGCGGTGCATTCTAGGAAATGTTGGAGGACAGAAATATCACGAGCAGTAACTTTAAAAAATTTTCCTCTATATTGAATGCCCATAAAAGTTGTAAAGGGGTGGAAATTCTGCATCATTTGGGGTTAGTTAAGACCTCTTGATTTTTTGCAAAGGGGGTCTCTTGTCAGTATCTAAGTTCATAGCCAACTCAAATGCCCCCCAAAATATCAGTGACCAATGGCCATCCTTATTTTCAAAAGTCACCAAATAAAGCAATTTCTCAAACAACTTCAGCAAAGCATTCCAGAAATACTTGATCTCATACTTCTCTGCTATGATAAATAAATACAATTTTGATTTCATGTAAGAATAATTTATCTAAACTTTGCCTTCTGGGATGTAAGGTAGAATGATGTTCTTTGACTCTTTGAACATTAGATTGGAGGGAAAATGCCCTAAACATTTTGCTTAATTAATTCCTAAGGAGGTAGTATAAACTTTTCTTGATTAATTGAAACATGCATATTTTGACTGATGCATATTTATAAAATTATCATATGAAAATTTATCATGTTATACAAACTATTCACTTTGGGAATGTGATTTGAGGCTGTAAATATTTTGTTTCTTGTTGTATTGTTCATTATGAAGAATACACTGTCTAATGGCCGTGAGGAAAATTCTGTTATGTGAATCTTCTTTGAGGTAACTATTTCTCTAGTGGCACAGATATTTAGCCTAAAGATCTAAATAGAAGACAGGGAAAATGAAGTTTTCCCTAATTTTAAGAAATATTTTAAAAAATAAAACATTTAAAAATCAAATAAAATCATACAAGCTGAAACATTGGGGGCCGTCTGCCAATGTAAAGCAGGCACATCATTCCTGGGCTTCAGGTAAAAAAGAAAAAAGATGTGGTTGTGGAGATGAAACAATCCCCTTGACTTTATGAACTTAAGGAAAGTTCACTTTTTTAGTGTGGTCACACTATGTAAGAGGGCGCACCAGCTCATGTCTGGTCGCAGAATTCTGAGGTGTGTTTTTAGCTAACAAAATTAATGTAGATAATTATCACAGTTCGTAGTATCTTAAATATATTCGTAGAAATGACTTTTATAAGACCTAGGATACCTGAGATGTCTGAAAATGCATTCTCGAACTTTTCGAATAATCCACTTATCTCATTCTTCTTTGGCTCCTTAGCTATAGATAACAGTTTGATGATAGAGAATGAGAAATCTAATGGAATTTTCCAAAGTGTTTGCCTTTATGGAATGGAATTTTATGAAAAACGGCTGGGAGTATTGAATTATTTAACAAGACAGATGCTTAACCACCATTCTAAGAGTTTTCCAGCCGCCAGATAGAAAATAGAAGTGCGTGGTTTCATTTATTTCTTTTTCCCATATTGTTATTTTCTAGCACACATGAATTATAAAAATAATCTGCATTTGTTTCTACTTTTGTTATTTGCTAGGTCTATTGTAAGAAAGTATCCTTGTTTTCCCTTACAATAAATGATAAGTGGGTCTCTCTGGCTGGTGGTGGTGGAGTGAAGCATGAGGAAGACCTGTGCTGCATTTTGCCTCCAGCATCATTCCTGCGGGCCAGAGAGCAGGCTGAGCACCAGGCGTGTTGCAGGCTGTTCTCTGCCCTCTGTCGTCTCAGTCTTAGTTCACTGCGGTTAAAGAGCTAGGACTGAAACAGCTTATGTTTTGTTTCTAAACCCAGATTATTTAACGGGAGAAACAATGAGGGGGGCGGAATGCATGTACTAAAATGGCTTCTTGGGAATTGTGATCTCCTCTTTAAGTTGTGAGGGCAAATAATTTCCCCCATAAAAATTTTTTTCCTTACAGATCTCACCAGAATCAAGCTTATTGCCTGCGGATCATTTGTGAGAGTTCTGCTGTCTCATCTTCTTTTTCAGGAATTTAAGATTCTAAAGCAATTGATTGTTGGGAAAAATAGAAATTACTAGTGCTAGTTTAGTAATGATAGATTTAAAAAATATTTCTAATATAATTAAAATAAGTTCCTTACACTAAGGTAAATGATAGAGTTTTGTTAATTTTTATGCCATATGAAATGTCTACATGTAGGCAGATGCCATATTAGAAATCATATAAAATATAAATAAAAGCTTTTTTTGACTAGAACCGAATATTAAATGCAGTAATTTTGTGACATTTGAATTCATGTTATGACTCCATTTAAAGAAAGTTGTGTTATCAAAAATGTTTGATTAACATCAAAGGTCATTTTTATAGTGCTTCATTTGATAACTAATATTAAGTCATAGTATGTAATTTGTGAAATAAAAATGGTCATTAAAATGACAGTACTTATTCCATTAAGGTAAACCAAATGCTGCACCTAGTTCTGAGTGATGATACTCAGGGGAGAAAAAAGCCATATTACTGCACTTCAAATTAGTTTGCTTCTAATCTTGAAGGCTGATGACCTCACTGTCTCAAACCAAATCTTTTGCTTGGAAATGGAGTGATTGCATGACAAACTCTAAGAACTATGAATAGGTCAACAAATCATAGACCAGGCCTTGCTTAGCAATTAGGCTTTGGGGGATTTTATTCAGAATAAAATCACACAACCCTATACCAGAGCTTGTTGGGGATTTTGTGATTATCATTCATGCCTGGAGCATGAGTCTGGTTTAGTACAAACAAACAAACAAACAAACACATGAAAAAGAAAATGTGGCTGATAGTGGCAACCAGTCACACATACACATTGTCAACTGTAAGACTGAGAGAACTCAAGTTATAGCAAAAGTCCTTAAAAGGCAGCAAAGAAATATGTTTTAGACTTCTGTTTAGTCTCTTTCCTTGCAAAAAAGCCAGTATCTCCTAGACTTCAGTCATTTTGAGTATCACCACATTTTTGTCATAATTTCTTACCACTTGCACCATAAATTACTTAATATATCCTATTGATTGACTCAATTTCAAAATCTTTCTTATTTTAGCAGTAATATTGTGATAGCATAGGCTTGTGCTGGCTAAATTTGTTTTCTTCTCGTACAAAGGAAGATAGAATACAATCTTTTAAATATTGAAAATATTTGCATGCCACCGGAAATGATTCTAAGCAACCCGCTAGTGTTGAACATCCTAGAGGAGCTTGGAAGGCCACCCATCTGTCTGAAAATGGCCGATACCCCATTACCAACTGACATCCCCATTACTGTGCCTCCATCCAGAGACGAAGAGCCATAGAATTTAAATCAGGCCTGTGCCTCCCTGAGGCCCCCGGCGTGGGAAGGCTGCATGTAGGAGACTGCTGAGTGAAGCAGGCTATGCCATTCCATTGGCAGGATCTAGCTTCACATCTTTCCTTTTTTGACTAACCATATCACTTGGGAATCATATATTTGCAAGAGTAAACAACACCCCATATCATGTAACAGTAATAGGGAATATGCCAAGATTGCACTTGGCTCCTGACTGTCAAGGTTCACATTAGGGCATCTCATTTGTAGGTTCGCACTGAGTGTTGTGCAGTGCAGAGCCTGTAAGCCTTCAGCAGTACCTTACAAGAAATGGGCCATTTTACAGGGTGCATTAACCCGGAACCTGGTTTAATTAAGCATTTTTATTAGGGCAAAATCCCTAGGAACTTCATGGCTCTGCAGTCATGCTCTTGTTTTTAAGTAAATGATGTCTTTCAGACACTTAGCCACACATACACACATTAAAAAAGGGGGTGAGGGTGGGGAAAGAAAGAGACCCCCCTTCAAGCCCCACTTCCAGACTTCCCATCAAGAGGGGGTTATCCAAGTAGGCAAAAAGGAGGAGAGGTATGGAAATTAAAATCAGACCTCAAATAAGTCTATCAAGATCAGGGTGTGTCTAAGTTTGAAGGGATGTTTGCTTCTGATATGAACATTTTTCTTATACTTTTATTATAGAAGATGATGTGTCAAATGTACAAATAATGTGTGCCTGGTGCCAGAAAGTGGGAATCAAGCGCTATTCCCTGAGTATGGGAAGTGAGGTGAAAAGCTTCTGCAGCGAGAAGTGCTTTGCGGCCTGCCGACGAGCCTACTTCAAGAGAAATAAGGTAAGAGCACCTTAGAGAGAGGCGGCCCGCAGGCCTCGCCAGCCCCCGTGCGCATGCGCCCTCGTAGCTGCCAGCTGAACGCACTGCGCACCTTTTACTTTTATTCTTTCTGTTTTGCCTGTTCTCTTTCTCTGTCATACTTAACCTTTTGGAATAAGGAATCCCCCTCTAATGTTTAACCTGCTCTTCAGTTTCTCTTGTGTTGGTGTTTGAATTCTGAGAGGGTGAATGAATCAGAGGAGGACGCAGCCCTCACAGCTAGAGTCTGGAGCGCCCTGTCTCTCCAGCCATAGGGCGCCTAGACTAGAGCCGACCGAGATGAGTGGTAGACATTTCTTACGAAGAAACCCGAGAAACTAGGCACAGAAGCATGACCAGAAAACTTTAGACCTTTCAGTTTAATATTTCTTCCCAGTCGGATATTACTCTTGCTCTTTCCTAAATCGTATCTACAAATTCTAGTCAAGAAGAACTTCAAGTCTCTTTAATATTAAAGATGATTATATTGAGAAAAAGTGAAATAATGAGAATGTGAACCAACATCGTTCACACAGTCAAGCGTTTGTGAGAAGCATGGTGGGTGAACACAGGAACAGCCATTATAGGTTTTCTTGTTTGTTTCAAGACATCTCAGATCTGCTAATGTCCTTTTAGGATAGTATTAATCACCACTGATGGGAAATGGAATGCATGACGTTTCTACAATCACGTACACCACAGTTAATTTCTTAATCTCTAAAAAACTGCTATAGCATTTTGCCACCAATGATTGAAGTAAATTGCTAGTTCTTGATTATTTTCCATTAATCTGTAAAGCTTCCTTAATTCATAAAATCATGAGCATTTTGCTAAGCCTTTCCATTTCCATAACACAAGCTCAAGCTCTGTCCTTCCTTGAAGCAAACAATTACTATTATTTTTTTAAGCCTGACATTTGCAGTCCTAAAATGCTAATCTCAGGCTCATTGCATTGCTAGAAGCACTGTTGCAGCAAATTGTCTCCTGTAAATTTGGGTCACATTATTCTGCCAAAGGGAAAAAAATAATAACAACAACAACAACAACAAAACCAACACACACACACACCATAATGCCAAATGAATTAGGCTGCAAAATTCATTGGGGTGGAATTTTAGTAGCAGTCTCTAAGAATTAGGCTCTTAATCTTCACTGGAATAGAGATGCAAGTAAGGAAATTGTTTGAAATTCTTTTAGGAGACTGAATAATAGTTCACTCTCCCTTGGGAAGGGCCAGTGAGGCATGGGAGGAGAGTGGTTAGAGCAACACATGGGAGACACATTTTTGCTTTAGTAGAGAGGGATTAAAATGATCTCTGAGATCCAGGCGCTCCTGTTTTGAATGCTGAGCACTGGGGTAACAATCACAGGAGTGGATCCAGTGCTTTTGTCTTCAAAGCCCTACTTACTGCAACAGAATGCTTTGCATTCCATCCCAGAAAATGGCTATAGAATAAGGGTTTTTTGTCTGTCTCTGATTTTGAAAGGTTATGGGTCTGAATCTTGATGGACTGCCTGTAGTGAATAAAATTATGCAAGATGAATTTGTCACGAACCTGGTGATACATGTTACTCTTTACAAGGCAATTTTATTTTAGTAAGCCTTTGAAGAAAGACACCTGATTCAATTTGGAAAAACAGCCCAGAATACTACACACACACACACACACTCTCTCTCTCACACACACACATATACATAGACGTATATATGTATTTGCATCATTGTAAAATTTAAGGTTAAATGGAGTTTCAGTTTCTGTAGCATACAGTTTTGACAAAAGGATAACTGGGAGCTGAGATTAGAATTAATATTTGGAGTACTTTGAATAGATAAAATTAGCAAGGAGAGGAGAACCATTACTTTTCACTACTGCAAGGTGCCATTGGGGTAAGTTTTTTTAAAAAAATGATTTTATTTTTATTTATTATGGATTCAAGAACTGGGGTAAAAACTAGAGGTGAGGGAGAGGAGTGAAAAGATTCACCAGAGACAAGTGGGGAGCAGAATAGCTGATTTACTGAAATACACTGCTGAGGGGAGCAATAAGCCAGACAGAAGAGGTCTGCTGTGTCATGTGGGCCAGCCCCTGGCTGGGGATAGAAACTGCAGGGTGATAGTCATAGCCCTGAGACTTAATCCCTAGGCCCCCATTGGGGTAGGTTTTGAACATCCTGCAAAATCTGCAAATGGCTTGAAGTTTAGCAGGTGACTTTGACAGTAGCCCATTAGTGTACATACAATACCTGTCTTCTTTGCAGTCTTCATGCTTATATATGTGTGTTAAAGCTCTGCTACACTATACCTGCTCATATGTTCAAATATGGTCACACCCCTTGCTAGATTTTTTTTTTAATTTTAAGAGTGTTATCTCTGTAATAATATCCTATTGTATTACAATAAACATGTACAGCTGCTGCATTTCTGTTAACTGATAGAATTTTGTGGTCATTTCATTTAGTGCTTGGGTTTCCTAATGGATTGTATTAGATACCAGTCTCCATCCTGCCATTTCTAAGAACTGCTGTAATAAGCCCCCCAGTGTTTCCCACTGAATGCAATGCCAAAAAGCTACTTCTCTTCTTGTATCATTTAACAAAGTCCTTAGTCCTCATTATTAAAATTGTGGACTTTCTTAATCTTAGGAAAAGGGCAAATTCTTCCCATTCCCACATAAAAGATTTTCTGACTCAATTCTATAGTTTTAAACACTGAGAAAGGGAATGGAGAGCAGAGTGGATAATGTGTGTGCAGAACAGAATTTTGTCTTAGGTATAATGTAGATTTAAAAAAAAAACATGTAAAATTAACTGTGCTGTAAATTATGCTTTATAATGACAGCCCGCTTCTTAGTAGATAGCGTGCTGGGATCTAAAAATGGTCTCTGAGTTGAACCTAAATTGCCTGCATAACTTTACAAAGAAAAATCCTAGTAGAAAAGGTAGCTAATTAGGAGCAGTATTCAGCTGACCTCTGTTTTGTGTCTGAGCAACACCTGCATTTGTGAATGTAAATTGGACAGCTGTGCCTGTGGTTCCCCGGCTGTCCTCTCACAAATGCTTGGGTATAGAGGCAGGAACAGATTCGTTGCTAAAAACAAGGACAAAAATAGCCCCACTCTCAAAATGAAGGCCCACTGAAAATTGGCTCTTTAAATTTCATTTGTGTTTCCAACCTTCTTTCTCTTTGGGTCTCTGTGCTATTGATGGAGTAGGTTTAGGAATGTCACATCCCTCCCTGGCTCACAAACCCTTGTGCTATGAAGTGAAGTGGGATGGAGCAAATATAGGTTAACCCTTTAAGGCATGTAGGTTATAGTTTTAAACCAAACTTAAAATTTTACCCAAGAGTTGTTTGGATTCCTACATATATGTAGACTTTCTTCAAATGGAGAGGGAGGAGAGCACTGTGACTCACAGCTCTATTCACTGAAGAAACCTAACTGCTAGCTTACACGTTTCAGGATGCTGGCTTTAAGCAGTATGTGGTGTCAATAATTATTTTTTTATAGGGTATTTATCCTCAACAGACTCAATTACTGACTGAGAGGCTTTTGAAACAATGTATGGAAATACTTTTGTAGTCTACAGAGCATTGGCTGAACAATGAGATGTCAATTTCATTACTTTTTGCACTAGAAGCTTTTCAGGGAACTGATATCTCACTCTTTACCCACCCCTTTTTTGAGGCCACAAGTAGGGTAGGACTTCTGGCTTAGTGATTCACCCAGGAGTTTTTAAAAATAAGAGTAACAAATAAGACTACCAGTAGTAATCTTTTAGAAATATCCTGTGTTTGATCATTTTCCTTCTACATGGGAAACATCCTGTTGTCTAAGTTAATGTCCACAAATCAAGCAGGAAATTGAAACTTAAGATAGATGGCTATACAGGCAATAGAAAGGATGTTTTCTTTCCTTGTTCACATCTCAAATTTGTTGTGTTCATGGTTTAGTGACATTGGTACTTTAATAATAAAGGACACAAATTCCTGGGAGCACCAAAGTTTTGCTTCCTTGCTCTAGTTTTGACATAATCTAAGACAAGAATAGATAGAAATATTTCTTCAGTATCATGTTGCTGTTCCCCAAAAGACCACAGTGGAAATAAACCTATTGGAATAAGAGATAAGGAAAAATTAAAAATAAAGAGGTTATGTAGACAGAGATGACACTTATAGATGATGTCACTAGATCTCCTAGTAATGATAATAACTTATATGAGGGAAATATTGCATTATTATATTTTTATTTTTTTAAAGATTTAATTTTGCATAGAAGAGCTGGGGTATAGACCAGAGTTGTAGGGAGGCAGAGGATTCACCAGAGACAGAATGGGGTGCAGAAAAGGTGATTTACTGAAATACACTGCTTGAGGGGAGCAGAGGGTATAACAGGTGCGATCCGCTGTGCCAGGGGATTTAACTCAGGTCTAGCAGTGATGTGCTAAAACCCTATGCCACCAGGCTCCCTATTGTATTATTTTACTTTCAAGCTATATCTCCGGATACAAAGTGATCTTTTCTTTAAAGTATTTCTTTTGGAAGAACTTGTGGTTAATTAACTTGTATCATCATTATTATTTGAAATTATGTTTTACTTAGACTATTGGTCATTTTATTAAACCTGACTATATCCTGGGAAAGAGTCAGTTTCACACTTTATTACAAAACCTAGTAGTGCAGAAGAAATGTGTACCAATTGCCCTGTTAATATAGTGATTAACTTGTCTACTTTTTCCCCTTTAAATACCTGCAATATTTAATTTGCAAAATGGCCATCATTCATGAAGGTTTGGGGAAGGACATTAAGAAATTACCTATAGTTAATGATCCCTGATTGCCTGAAGCTCAAACCACAGACTTGCTTTTACTAGTTGCTTACAAATATTCTTGATGAGTAAGTGAATGCAGGGGGCTCCAGAGTTCTTTCTATAGAATCGCTTTGCTTTTATGGAGCACCAGGGAGCCGTTGGATCTGTGTACCTGCACCCTGGCTTTCAGGGAGATTGCTTTGGTCTTACAGTATCCATTGCAACTGTGCTTTAAGCTCACCCACAGGCTGCATATAGAATGGCCTACATCTCTCAGAGCTTGAGTCTGCAGGCCAATGGTTGGGTGCCCTTTCACTCTCAAAATGGGGCATCCTGAGAAAGCTTTGGAGGATAGAATAGCAAACCCAGCTGTTTTCATGTTCTGTAGTGTTTTGAAATATGAAATGGAATATTGATGAGCTGCTGCAAATGAGGACCTACGAAAATGCTATAGCAGTGGTGGAGGGGTTTAGTTCATTGAAACATATTTGGGATGGGGCTAGAGTGGGAAAGTCCTGACCAGTGGAGTAAGCAATAGGTCAGTTTAAAGTGATGCCTGGGTTCCTAAAGAAATCAAGAAAGAGCAGAGGCTTTCTTTTGCAAGCAAGCCTAGTGGGACATCTTGCCCTGGAAAGCCATTAGAAGGCTGGCAGGCAGGCATGTGGTCTTCATGTTTATCAGAATATTAAACACCATTTGAGTAACACTGGTCTAAGAGATCCTGGAACACAAAGCGAAAGGGGCAAGTGTCTGAAAGACAGGAATAGCATCTCCTAGTTTTTGACGGCTACGTTTTGGAAGGGAGCATGATTCCAACCAACTACCCAGGATTGATGTCAAATTAGACATTTGAGATTAAATATGAAAAGGTGATCAAAACTCCAAATAGCTTCAAGTCCTCATCTTTGTTCAATATTTCTTTTCAATGAGCAGAAAAAAAAGGGGGGGGGGAACTTTTTATAGATCTGAATCCAGTTACCCTGGGAGCAATACACAGGACTATTGACATATATGCTTGAATGTTAATTTTCAGACACAGTTAATCTTTGGCCATCTTTCTGGTGATAGCTAATGCTGTACACTTAAATCAAGTTTTTCTCATCTAAACTGCTGGTAATTATCCAATCCATCTCAAAGGCACGCTCCCTTTTAACATTAACCACAGTGTCAGATTGCATCAGCTACATTGTGTTCTGGTGACTGCGGCTACAGAGTGATGAATGTGCGTGCTTTGAGTTCATAGTCCAGCTGTCTGTTTGGGCAGTGGGCAGTTCAGCGAAACAAATGATCAGGAAGGGATCTAGTTATTTGGGACATGCATTCTTCTTATCGATCTAGTCACTTGCATTTCTCAAGTTTCTCACCTTGCTGTTCACAGTGTTCAGGTTTATCTGAAGAATGAGCATTTAAAGAATTATCTAATGGGTTATTTTATGTGTGTCTCATCACATCATAAGCTACATGTAGCTTAGGGTTATTATTTGTGTCTGACTTTAGAAAGAAATTGCCGTGAGACATTGATAAAGACCAGAATAGGGAGATGCTTCTAAGAGTACTTGGTACACTGTCCAGAAAAAACAAGAGAGCATGTACATTTTCCTGGGGTTGTAATAATGCTTTGTTAATTCATATGCTTTGTTAAGAATGTTAAATATCTAAATAAGTGCACACAGGGACAGGCCAGGTGGTTTGCTTTGAGATATTTTAGGTAATATTTTGGATCCAGAATTCTGCTCATACACTTTTGCAGTGTCTGGTCACAAAACCAAGCATACTCATGAGGGCCATATGCAGGAATGCAAACTATAGGCACACCATGGTTATTTTTATTTCTCTCCCATCTCAGTACCTCTGGATAGGTTTTGTCCACATAAGTGAAAGCGTGAACTGGACAAGCCATGTGTAATTCTTTGTTCCTTGAACTCTTTGCTCTTTGTTCATGTTATTACAGATTTGGATGGAATAAAGAAAATCTTGCTACAGAAGGCTACTTAATTTCTGCACCAGTGGTTCAGACTGAGAATGGGAAATTCCCTGTGTTACAATCCATTCTTAGGGTGGCCTGCACTCAGTGGAATCTAATGTCTACTGACAGACTGCCTTCAGAGGTTACAAACATCAGTCTGTTGCATTCTTTGTAAACACAGGCTGTGGGCCAGATCTGGGCATGACTACAAGCACTAGAAGGCAGATCAATGGTTTAATGAATCCATAAAAGATGCTTGAACTCTGCTGCAATTTACTGAGCGCTCTAGTTAAATGAAACTCCTGTAGTCTTTAACAAAGGTAGAGATAATCAATGGCCAGGGATGGAAGCCAATGTCCAGTAATCGTCACCACCTAGAATTGTGTTGCTGTCTCATTGTTAACAGAGGGTTCGTGGGCTCCAGACTCCAGGCTCACTCTGTCTGTACTTATATTTCCTCAATGTTTGAGCTGAATTTGGCCCACTGATGACATAATCTTAGTATTCTGTGAGGATTATTATTTTTTTAAGCTATGGAATATTATTTAAAAATAATATTTCTCTAAAGCAACAAGATTAAGCTCAGGGTTTCCCTGATGGTGTAAGGGGTTAAGTCTTAGCACTATGATGCTATTGGCAGCCACTACAACACGAGTTCCTTGCCAGGGAATTAACCCACATGGCACAGCAGACTTCTCCTGTCTCATGTCAGCAGTGTATTCCAGTCAATCCACCTGTTCTGCTCCCCACTCTGTCTCTAGTGAATCCTCTCATCCCCCCACACCTCTGGCCTACACCCCAGCTCTTGTATGCATAAATAAATAAAATAAAACATTAAGCTCAAAGAGTTATATTTATTCTAAGATGTAGTATCTTTATAAGGGATCCCCATGATGAAAACTAAATAGGGGAATGAAATCCATTCATGATTAAATCCTTGAAATTCAGTGCTGGAGAGCCCTGATTAATCCTTCTGTGATAAAATATTCCTCATTAGTTTTCTACGGTTAAGGGTTAACCACTCCTATTATAAATTCAGACATTAATGTATTTTCTGCTTAATTCATCTTCTAATAGAGGAAAATATAGTTAGTAGATATGAATTTTTTACTTCCAAACGTGCTTTGGAAACATTATACTGATTTATGAGAGAGCTTTGGAGGCATGTCGGAAAATTTCTTCATAAATATGTTGAAATGTATTTAAAAGCATTTAACTACTTTTGATTGTGAAAAACAACTGCCTTGACTTTGAAGTGATTTTTTTCCCCCACAGAGATAGAATTTGTGACATAAATCAAAGATTTTATTTCAGATTTTTATCACACAGATTTAAACTTTCTAAGTCGTTTTACTTTCTTGATTAGCTAATTATCATTATGAGAGTTGACTCCTACCCCAATAAGTGTATTTTGGGAGCTTAGTGGATACTAGAAAATTTGAGGTATAATAACTACTTGCCTGCTTAACAGACCTTTTGTCAAGCATTCCATGATAAAGTGGTGATTTTTATATGGAGCCCATAAATGATAATGCCTCTTGTAATGGTTCAATACAGTGATTTCATGTTATTTAAAATATGGTTAGCAATTCTATGACTGCATAACAACGTTTTGTGATAAGAAGAATCTTTGAAGGTCCTGACATTTCTGTGATCATCTAGAGGATTGTATGTTTCATAAGTTGAAGCAGTTTTAGCTGTTGGTGTCAAAGGATTTAGGGACACAGAGACCAAGGAGTAGGTAAGATAAAGGTTGGCAAATAGTTGAGGACAAGGGGCATTTGCCAAAATGGAGACATGTGCCTCTGTGTTGCTTTTTTGCTTAATTTCAGTCAAACTTAAAAAAAATACAACTGTGACTTATTCATCCATTCATTCCTTTAAAAATAAGAAACAAAAATATATGAATCCCTATAATATCTGTTTTAAGTTTGCTGGATACATTATTGATTAAGAGAAAAGTCTGCCTTAGAGGACTTACAAGGGACTAGGTAATATATGTTTAAAAATGCATACACATGCTACAATTTCAGGTGGTGATAAATTCTATGAAGAAATGCAGGGCTAAGGGATGGAGATAGATGGGGAGCTGTTTTATATCTGGTGATTGCAGAAGTTATCTTTGAGTAGGTGATGTGTGGGAAAATGAAATCATGGAGCTAGTTATGTGAAGAGCTTAAAAGTGTTCTAAATAGGAGAGGGAGCAAGTGAAAAGCAGAGGTTCTAAGGCAGGAACAAGCTTGTCATTTTTGAATAATACTGAGAATTTTAGAGTGTCTGTAATTCAGTGATCAGTGTGGCTAGGGGCCAGATCATGTAGATCAGAGCTGTGATAGTTTGGGTTTTATCCTAAATGTTATGGCAGTTAGTGGAAGGGTTGAGTAGAATGCACAGCACGATCTGATTTTCATTGTTGGTTGGATCTATGTTAAAGAAGTAATACATTTTAGGATCTTGGATGCAGAGGGGATTTGGAGAGTAAGAAAGGCAACAGCATTTCCATCAAAATTGGGTGTGTCTGGCAACAGAAAATTAAAAATATCATACTCACTGAATTATTCATTCATAGTTATGAAACGTCTCCCAGTAGCAAAAGAGTGTTGAACCAATTTAGCTTTTTCTTGGGGAGGAGGGAGGCAAAGTGTGGGAGGAAATGAACCAAGGCTGGACATTGTTGGTTAAATGTTCTGGCGCAGTAGTTTTCTTTGTATGGGGTCGATGGGGCTTGTGTCCAACCTCATGGGGGAGGTTAAGGTCTCAGAAGGCAAACTCCACACAGAGCTCAAAACTGGGAGACGTAAAGCATTTAGGACCTTCTTAAACTCTATCCCTAGAAGTGTCATCATGAGAGTAGATGTTAATTAGAAGTGAACATGATTGGGTAAAAGAATTATTTTGAAGTTCCTTTTAGTCTAAGGGGTAATTACTTATAGACTGCATTGTTAATGCATGTAGCAAAAGACACAAGTCAGTTTAAACAATAAAAAACATCTTTTTTCTTTTTTTAAAATTTTATTAATTATATTTGACATCATTTGTAGTCCCCACCACCATTTCACCGGTGCACCATCACCTCAGTCCTTTGTGCACCCTCTGGCTTCTTCCCAGTCTTTGCCCTACCTCCACCCCCTCCTCCCCCCC
>JAGFMF010011446.1:2440814-2463803 GCA_019455555.1 Galemys pyrenaicus | reverse complement strand
GTTTCTCATTTCTGATTGCTGAATAATATTCCATTGTGTATATGTACCACATCTTCTTGATCCAGTCGTCTACTTTTGGGCTTTTGGGTTGTTTCCAGGTCTTACCAATTACAAATAGTGCTGTATAAACATAGGTGTACAGGTGCTCTTTTGGATCAGTAAAAACATCTTTTTTTCTGATGGAACTATAAAACACTGAGTTACAGTTTTGGGGGAGTTTGATCTTGTAGTACAGCAGCCTCATCATTGTCTCCTTTCTTCCCATCTCTGTATTCTTCCATACAGAATGTTGACTGTATCCCAAGGTAAACTCTGCAGAGGTCATGGGATGGTTGCTAGTAGCAATTATGCTTCCCTATTCACATCCAATAGCAGACAGAGTGCCAGTGTCATTGTCTATGCTTAGGTCACATTCTCACGCCTGAACCAGGGACTGTGACAAGGGCAGTGGATGTTCTAATTCACTTAACCAGCTAGGACTTCCCTCTGACTTTGGAGTTGGGCTCATTTCCTCCAAAGCCCATGGAAGGTTGCATGGGAGAGTAGATAGTGGAATGAAAATCTGGAAATTCTTAAAAGAGGGAAGAGGTCAAAGTGATGACTATGGCAGGTTCTAGCAAATGTTCACTAGAGAGATTAGCTCATGAGGTTGAATTCTTTACACCATGAATATGTTATTATCATCTACCCTTGCCATGTGGAAGAAGGAATCTGGAATCCAAGTATGGATTGAAAAATATAAATGTGGTTAACATTCATTATAGGGCCCTCAGATGAACTCTCTCTTCTACTCAGGACCAGCTGATTTGACAAACCTGATTATTAGAATGTTGGCTTTAGTACCAGGACCAAAATGCTGACTCTTTCTATTCTTTTTGGATTCTCTAGAACATGAGATTACACAGAACTGAGACAAAGAGATTGGGGTTGGCTGTTAGATGTACTCATTTATGAAGTGGAACAATGGCTCAGTTAGAAGAGCATCTAACTGATAGTTTCGTATGCAAGCGGCCTGAAAGATGTTGGCCAAGAACCATATTGGATATGGGGAAGCAGAGATCTTAAACTGGATGAGTGATGGGATGAGGCTACCATTACCACGTAGGCTGCCTGGCCACCCATTTAAGCTACTTTCCCTGTGGCTGAAAACTGTCAGCTAAACAGAGTAGAATGGGGAGTACTCAAACAAATTGTGGTCTTGTCTGAATTAATGCATCAGGTTCAAGTGACTACACCTTGAAGGCTGCAACTTTCAGTTTTTGTTACTGGAAATTAATTCATTTTTTCAACAAGTATTTGTTGAGCAGCTACTATGTGCCAGGTACTAGTAATCACTGGAGTTACAATGGCCAACATACATCTGGTTCCTGCTGTTGTGAAGCTTACAGTCTAGTGGGAGGCAACTGCTATTTAAATAGTAACACAAGTGTTAAATTGCCACTGTGTCCAGTGCTTATGGTGTGAGCACAGCACTATATGAGCCTCTAATGGGGACTGGTCAGGAGATCTGAATGCTTCCCTGAAGAAGTAATGCTTGTTCTGAAAGATGAACAGTGAACAGGTAGTCTTAGGGGAAGAGGGAAAGAAGAGCTTATTAGACAGAGGACATAGCAGCATGAGTTCTGATCCTGGCCCTGATTTCAAATTCTTTGTGAAGGAATACAACTTTGCAAATAAGAAACTGAACAAATAAATATTCCTGGTAACAGTAATCTCAGTTACACATTTGTTCATTCATTCATTCGCCAGTCCTTGCTTTATTTATTGCTTACCTGACTTCTCACTCAGCCATAGACTATAGTGAGCATATTAATACTAATAATTTCTGGGAGTATATTGACAACTTGTAACTCCTGAAGAAAGGAGCATTTTGTAAAGAATAACAATAAAAATTACAATAAGAACCTAAGTATTTTTTAAATATCCAATATATCAGGAAAACAGTAGTGATAACAGAGAAAAGATTGGGTGAAAATACACTGATTTGAGAGATGAGAATAGTGTAACTACTATCTGAAGAGTGTGTTGGGTGATTGGAAATAAATAGGGGTAAGTCACTTTTTGATAGAGTCACAAAGAAGGCAGATTCTGTACCCCCAGCCTCCACTGCACTGGGTGGGAAGAGATGTAGTTTTATTACAGAGAACACTTTAGAGCCATGTTAACATTAATGCAAGGGTGATGATAAATTCCAGGATAAAAAACGCTTATTGACAACCGATCCCCAGTGTAGACAACTGGCCTAGAATGGAAACAGAACAGCATGTCTGCTGGCTCCACAACAAAGGGTGATTCCATGGCACAGTGGCATGGTGGGAAGGAGGGGATTCACCTCCCTTGCCTTTATTTTTTTTTTTAAGATTTATTTTATTTATGCACACAAGAGCTGGGGTACAGGCCAGAGTCCAGGGAGGTGAGAGGATTCACCACAGAGAGCGGAGAACAGAACAGGCAGATCAACTGAATACTGCTAAGGGGAGCAGCGGGCACAGCAGGAGAGGTCTGCTGCTCCACGTGGGTCCCCTCCCTGGCCGGCAGCAGGGATCGAACTCGTGCGGCAGTGGCTGCGGTTTGCTTCATAGTGCGTTGCTTCACCCACTGCGCCACCAGGGAGGCCCTTCCTTGCTTTTAAACCTTTGTTTCAGCCTGATATCTCCTTTAGTACCTAGGATCATGGTGAGACCCACATAGAAGTGTAATGATAAATAAAAATGCAGATAAGTAATTCAGCTTTTTATCTCCCTGGGTCTTCACTAGATGGTGTGGACATGGATGGTCTAAATGAGGAGTGTCTGCATTGCTCCCCGCATGCCGCAGAGAGGAGGTACCTTTCTCTAGGCTGATCATACCAGCACCTGCCTCAGATGACTGTGAACGGGAACCACAGTCCAGTTCAGCTGGAGTCAGTCACCCCCTCTCCAGTTCCAGTAACTTCTGAGAGCCCCATATAGTGACAGTTGTTTCCAAAAGAGGCTGATTTTAAAACTGTGATGAAAATGGCTAACAGCAGGCTGAAGGTTAAAGTAAAAAACTTAAAAACCATAAAATCTGCCTGGAGGCTATTTAAGCAAACTGTTTTAGAGGCACAGATGGTTCATATACCTCTGAGCCAAAAACAAAAAAGTAAAAAGGGGACAGTAAAGCTGGCGTGATTAAGCAGACAAGTATGAAAGTTTTATTAGTACTAAAAAGGCATCCTTTAGAAAAGTGAAAAATCTGTCTCAGGAAACTCAGAAGACAAGTTAAAGACCAAAGGGAAATGGAGAGGGCAAACAGATGACATTTCAAGCAGCAACCAAAGATCATGAAAACACAGTGTGCCATGTACAGTGAAGATCAGAAGCTGCGCTCTGAGGAGATTAGAAGTAGTATATGTGGCGTGTGGAGCAAGACACAGTATGTGGAGAGCTGGGTGTGGTTTCCCTGTACTGTATTTTTTATGTAGAGCAATTTTCATAGGGATTTGATGCAACTTAAATGGCGATTTGGAATCTCCAAGAAAAATCAGGTGGAGCAAAACTGAGACGCTTAAGTGCCATAAATCTGAAGGTGTAAAACACATGAAGGGAATAAAGTATGATGCTCTGGCAGTATTATTAAAAATTGTAATCATACCTGAGACCTGGGAAGTCACTGGGGCAAGAGGGCCTCCAACCTCCTCTGAAGACACCCTGGCATGTGGATGCCACCCTACGTGCACTCTGCCCTCCACTCACACACATGCACAGACACTGCAATGAGCTTTCACACAGGAGAGCTTCTGTTATCATCATTTTGAGGAAACTTAGACTGAAGAATGACAGAAAAGTGCAACCTTTGCCGGTAGCCATTTGAGAAGCATTTTCTGAGACAAAACAGTATTGTGTCTTGACTTAGCATTCAATATAAGCCTAAATAAAAATGACTAAATACAGTCTTGCAAAAAAGTTAGGTAACTTGTTTGGCTTTTCAGCATTCTAAGGAACTCGCTTAGAGTTTCACTGACGCCCTCCAAATGGACCCTTGAGGAAAATAAATGATGGAAGGCAAGGAAGAAAACCTTGCTTTAGATTAAGAGTGGTTGATATTCTTCAGCATACAGATAAATTAATAGCATACCATCCCAGGGGTTTATTTGAGGAGTCATGTTACTTACTATACTGATAGGTTATTTGGTAGTAGATGACAGGAAGGAGAAGTTTCCTTCTTGTACATTGTGCTTATGTTTGAAAACCCAGAGGGTTATATCCTCCCATTCTACCTGTCCCCAAAACTAAACCCAAATATAACGACCTGACATCACATCCATTTCTGTTCATGAATGGCCAGCTAGCGCAGGGAACATAACATTTCCACCTTCATAGTTGCAGGTGTGGGTGCCACTCAGTATCCCCAGTAAGGGGAACTTGATCCCATGTGAAGAGGAGCCAGTTGTGTTCCTTGCCTAGAATAAAAAAAGCCAAATAGCTTTAAAAATTGTGGCTGCATTAAAAACAATTTTTAAAATAGATAAAAGTATATGAAACAATGTGCTGATAATCAAACTTTGTCCCCTCTTCACAGGAAATATGTATGTAGTTCATTCTCTAACCAGATTTTTACAAAAGGCTAATGCTGAGCTTTATAAGAATTGACATAGAGGATCAAATATATTTTCATTGGACTCCAGGATGTACAAATATGGGATACCGGATCCTGAAAAGGTATACTGTTGAGGACCAAAGAGCCAATAATAAAACTAAAGAACTGCTAAAGAGAAATGTGATGAAAGTGTACCCCGCCTCTTAACACACAGGATAACCTTTGTCTTTGGCCACCATGGGAAAGTATGGACTAGACGCTGTGGCAGATGGTTTAATGCGTCGTGCAGGTATTAAGTCACCCAGGCAGTCCAGGAAGTGCAAGCAGGTTGTTAATGGTTGTGCCCAGCAGTTGTGAGCTGCTCCTCCTCTGGCAGTGAGGAATTCAGATGTCATGCTTCAGGGTTCAAGTTGATGAGTTTCTGGGCTGGAAAAACATTTCCCCCTTTGTATTGCACTGCACAACTGATGAGGCACACTCTAGGGGAAGGTGCGTGGACGAGAAAGAAGGTGGACTCACGTCCGGGTCCAACTAGTCTCATGACTTCTTACTTTTGGTTCAAGAGGTGCAGTTGGGAGCACATAGCGTATGAAGAATTTTTGTGGATCAAATGCAGAGGCAGCTTATGCTGCCGCTGTGGTTCTGAAGGTACTTCAAAGCTGACTATCAAGTCAACACTGATGAAAAAAATAAATCCCCAAGTTTATGGCTGTGCCTTGTAGTAGTGGTATCATTTTCACTTTCCTGTATCCTGAGTTGTTTGATACATAGAAGAGAATTGGCCTCCCCAATTCCAGAGCATTAAACTTGATTTAAGAAATACATTAAAAACAGATAAATCTGTTTTTTTTATTATAAATTTTTATTATGATTTTTGTTTATTATTTTTTATCATGATTGTTTTATCATGATTTTAATAATTGTTTTATGGTTTTATTTAATAAATTTTATTTTTAATAACAATTTAATTATTAATTATATAATTACAACTAATTAGTTATATCTGTTTATAAATTAATCATGAAGAGACATAATTTTAAGCACTATACCAGGGATGGAATTCATCAACATTATTTGTATTTATTGAAGCTTGAATCAAGACAACCAGAATTAAATAGAAATTCAATGTGAGTCCGATGAAAAGTTTGAATGCCTGATAGTGTTTCATACAGGGCATCATTTCATATTAAATGTGATGAGAGAAGAAGATGAGCATTTACAAAAGTAATCAGAGGTGGAGCTAAAGTAGACATTTCCATTTCTCTACAAGCAGAATCCCCCTCCTGTTCAAGCCCTTTTATTCACATCCTTTACATTCCTAACATAGCCACTTAGCATGTAATAAACAGCAATTCAATTTAATTTTTTTCTGACCATGTAATTCATCCCTGGACAGGATGTTGGACAGCCCCAGGGCCGAGGTTTTGGCTAAATGCTTGGTCAGGGGCTGGCAGTGGAGACATTGCTCCCAATTTCTTTCTCTCTAGTATGTGGAAGGTTGGG
The DNA here is from genome assembly GCA_019455555.1 of Galemys pyrenaicus. Lineage (NCBI taxonomy): Eukaryota > Metazoa > Chordata > Mammalia > Eulipotyphla > Talpidae > Galemys > Galemys pyrenaicus. Next base: position 2,457,740 of record JAGFMF010011446.1, on the reverse strand, counting down.
GTGAAGTGAGTAAAACCGCTATCAGAGTGATTACTACAGTTAGCGCCTGTGGCCCGTCCGCTCCAGGGCCTGGCAAGTGGTGGGACCCTCCTCTCAACACCTGGAGTGCTGGACTTGCATCGAATGGGCACAGGGAGGGAGCTGGTTGCTTCCACTTCAGTCTTGGGTCCTGAGGCTGAAGTACCCTCCTCTGTTGCTCCCCCCCATTCAGGGGTGGCTGCTGCCAGGACAATGGACAGTCCCACCCACTACCCAGGGCTTGGATCAGGATGTGGGGATAGGTTGGAGACGTGAAAGGTTGGAGAAAAATGTAGAAACACATACCTGAGTACAGATCTCTGTCTGTGTCACTAGTGAAGGAAGGAGCAATTCAGGACCTTAGAGACGGGACCTGTGTCAGGGCTGAGTGCTGGGAACCACAGAAATCTGAGATGTGGTTTCTGCTCATAAGAATATCTCCGTGTGTGAGTTTTCTTGTGCTTGTGTGGAAATTGACCTTGAGAGGCACATTTATTCGTTCACCCATTTATTCAGTGTCCACAGCATGCTGGGCATTGTTCTGCGGCTGGGGTTACAAAGATAAATAAGGAGCGATCTCTGCCTTGAAGGCTCTCACAATTGAATAGGGAGACCGACAAGTAAACAAATGATGCTATTCGAGGAGGCGTGCTGGAGCAGATGTGGATAAGAAAAACTGGGGGCCTTGGAGAGACTTCCCCAGCCCAAGGCCAAGCTCTCTGCATGAGTGAGCACGCATTCCATTCGGATAGAGCCCAAGATGTAAATTCAGGAAATGGGACAGATAGGGCTAAGGACAGGGAGGCAGAAAACAGATCTGAGTCAAGCATGAGAGCCCCACATGTCACACGTTCAAAACCAAACATATAACCCTCCTTGTAATTCGCACATTATCTTTTAACATTTTGAAACATTACGAACTTTATAGGAACATGTCAAACCATATTACATGGCTCAAAAATTGGTTTTTGACATTTTGTCTTCGGGTTGTATTATGAAGAAGTCTTCAAGCTGTAAAGGATAGAGAGAAGGAGAAAATATAGAGACAGGGCTCCTGCAGACATATGGAGAGTCAAGTGCTTCTCTGCACACCTCCTGGGCTGTTCAGACTGAAAATGGTATTAGAAAGCTTCACCGACGCCTTCTTTTAATGGATGAGAAAACTGTGGCCCTGGGAAGAGAAGTGACTGCAGGGTTATGTAGCTAGTGATTGGCATTTACACCAGAGGATGCAACTAGGATGAAGGCTCTGAAGCCAGCAGCCGGAGAATTGTAGTGGCATTGCCTGGAGAGCACTAGAAACTCTTCTTCATGATCATAACTCAATATTTAGTAAGTACCCATATGGACTTCATAAAAGTGCTTAGTATGCTGTTTTTTAACCTTGCTTTGACATGAACTGACAGAAGAAATACAGTTTGCTTTGTGATTTAGTATGTAAATACAAGCATTCCCTATTTTATAGTATCTAAGTCACACTGATAATGGCATTTTCTTGATTTTACCAGTGTCAACAGCAGATTTCAGACTGTTATGTCACAATTGCAACCTGACAACAATTGTAAAATGCATCATGTCTTCAGAAATGTTAAAACATGAAAAATGTTTAGGCTTTACAACACACAAATCAGTATATCTACTGAAAAGTGAGATAAAAGTTTCCTGAGACAATCTTGTTTTTCTAATGACTCTTTTTAGAAACTCTGATATTTTCTGTTTTGTTCTATTTCATAAAAATTTGCTGGTTGGGACTTACCAGTAGGTTGAAAACCCAACCTGAAAGACTAGAGGAATAGATGGATTTGTATTAAATGTAGTTTAGTGCCTAAGGTCATGATAATAACTCATAGAAAGACAGTCATTGTCAGGTAAATAAGTCAGATTTTTATCTTCCTGGGTCTTAACTGGTGATGTGGCCAAGGATATTCTGAATGAAATGTGTCTGCATGACTCTTCAGGTTGATGAGCACCACTTGCTGTTCCCAGAAGATCATTAGATTGTCGTGGCAGAATAGGTGAGCCTTCATGTTCTTAACATTGGCTTCTCCTTGACCTTAACTGCAGTTTCACTAAATTAAACCAAGGTATTTCTATGATTACTATTGATAGGTTTTTAAGTCTATTACTCTAAACTTTCCTGGTGAACTCTCTTAGTGGAATCATGGGTGTTCCATTTATAATTAGCACTGAAGCATGCAGTTGTCTTAATGGAGAACTGGAGGTGATGGGTGTGCTGAGCTTACAGTAAAAGGGAATGATCAATTCTAAAAATGTGCTACGTGATGCTCTCCTACCAGTGAAAATGAAGCAAAGGAGGCAGAAGTGACTTGATGGGGAAGGATCAGGGTAAGAAAGCAGGAGGTAGAAGGGTGAGGTGTAGGAAGAGCACAGACCATGAGGAGCCAGAGAAGTGAAGTGAAGGAGAAAAGGCCGACAAGCCTTTTCTCCCTGTAGTTCTGAGTTTGGACATGGCAGGAGGCTCTGTCCTTCTCTTAGATTGGTTCACATCAGGGGGGCTCTTTGGGATGACAATTTGTCCACCAAACAATGAATCAATTTTAAAGTAGGCTTATAAAGAAATGATAGCTAAGCCATCTCTATTTAAATAATTTGATACTCAAAACTGGATTGCAAGCTGGGTAGAAGTGGAGTGTAGTATGGACAGACCTGCAAAGAGAACTGTCTGGGTCAGGATTTGGTAACTTATTGTGCAAATCAGGACCTTCTTGGGTAATCCAAAGAAGACGCCACATGGGATCATCTCCAAGAAATAGACACACACAGATAATTTAATGGATTTGTGAACTTTCTAAAATTCACTTGTGAACCTCTTGAATACAGGTGTGGAAAGAGTGACTGAATGTGGGAGAATTCAGCTCCCCCTCTGCCCTTCTGAAAACTAGGGTGCTTCCCTTAAACCAGAGATAAGAAAATGAAAGTTGTCTGACTTACGCAGGCTGGAATGGAGGCTTGGCACAGGTAGAGGAGGGCTGTAAATCTGTCAGTATGAGGGACAGCACAGGAGACGGGGAGCTGACCTGGACCCTTGGTGTTTCTAGGCAGATTTTGAAAATAAGCATCTGATAATAAAAAATGATTATAGAGAGGGCAGATCTGTCCCAGTGCCAGAGATGATGCTCCTTCCAGGTCATGGGCCTTGAGAATCAAATGACATGATTTTTCAGCAGTTTGTCCAATATTTGAGCAGATGAATACTTCTCTCCATGGATGTCATTAAAGTCACAAAACTGGTGATGTTATGGACAGATTCTTCCATCTGCAATACAGAGACATAACAGATGTGGGAAAGCTCCCAGTCTTAGCAAGATGTTGGATATAATAAATTTGTTGCCTGGATGTCCTGTCAGACACATTGCAATACTTAAGAGAACATGTCACCTCTTCAAGGAATTTAGACTGTCAGTCCATTTAGTGTTCATCTCTAACAGGAACTTTTTAGAGGAAGCCAATTTAGCATTGCTTCATGTCTGGGAGTGAGGCCTGGGCTGGCATTCATGGGCACTACCCCTCTGCAGGATGCAGAATGGCTTCTGTGGGTCACAATGGCATTTGTCAAGGAAAAGCAGTGCCACCTCCTGCTGTTCTCTTGCCTACTCTGGAAAATTTGTCCAAGCTGCCATCCTAACAGGCTTGGGCGTGACCTCAGAAAGCAGTTTCTCTTGAGTTTCTGGAATGATCCAGGCATTTACCATTCTTTCTTCAGAGGGTGGGGAGAAACTATTGTTCTGAGTGCCTGCCTGGGGCTGTAGATGGAAAGGCTCGAACAAGTACAGCAGCATCTTTGTGCTGCAGTTAGTAGTTTTACTTAAAAAAAAAAAAAATCCCCTTCTGAGGGAAATCTGTGATTACATTTTTTTTCTCTGCACAGGTGCTAGGATGCATTGCGCAAATACAAACATATCTCACTTCATGAGAAAATTTGGAAGCCATTTTCCTTCCATCTGTCTAAAGTAGACTGCTCTAAAACTGGCCACCCACCCACTGCTCTCCCACACACCTCCTCAGTGACAAGGAGGAGATGGCATTGTAAAAGAAAGAAAAAAAAGATAAGCCCCACAAGGCATTTTAAAGGATGGCTTATTAGAATCACTTGGACAGCTAGGAATAACATATGATAGCTTCTGGGACTGCATGTTATTCAAGAAGAGTAGCTTTAATTTTCCTTCCCCCCTCTTCCCCATTCCACCATCCCTTTTATACCTTTCTTCCTCTAATTCCCAAATCCTTGACGACCCTGAGCGTTCTTTGATCACAGATCATTTCCCTATGTCCACAGTGCGTTCTCGCCCACGTGGGTAGGTAAGCAGTGTTCTTTCAGAGAAGGGAGGCAGCGCCTCTTTCCAGAGGATGGGGCAGCTGTGAGCTGCCGCAGCCAGACAATCAGAGACCCAGCAGGGCACCTTCCGTGCGCAGCTGCACCGCTCTCCTCTCGGGCTCTCCAAGGCTCTGCGCCCTACGTGCAGATTCCAAGCTACATTTAACACAATTGCCCATCAGCACTTAGGAAGCAGTTACCACAGAAACCCAGCAGAGACCAATTAGTCACATGATTAAATTAATTAAAATAACCCAGGGCATCTGCCATCTTGCCTCTTTCTGCTACAGATAGCGCATGACCCAGACAGAACCGTAATTGGTTAGCAATACTGTTGTGTCTTCTCATCCTAGAATTGCCTTCTTACCATGGAAGGGGTTCTCCTGATTTGCTTTTCTTTCCATAAGAACTCTCTTGGGTTGTTTTGGAAGAGAGTCCTGCCCTATAAACCAGGCAGTATCAAATTCACAAAACATCAGATTTAATAAACAATGAGATTTGTTCTGTCGAGCCTCAGAGGATTTGGAAACATTTCCTATTGCACAGTTGAAGACTTCCATAGGTTTTTAAGTGAGGGCTTTAACAATACATGCCAGTGGGTACCCTGTAATGTATTTGTTTGACCTGAGAATTCTGGGGGCAAGTCAGGGAAAGCAGGTCCCAGTTCTCCAGGTTGTAGTAATAGGGTGTTATCACCAGGCCTGAGAGAGTCCCGAATCAAGGGCGATGTCTAATGGGTCCACTCGGTCACTTGTCATTTGTAAAAAGTAGACGTGTACACTCTGAAGCTAATATCGTAAGTCAGTGCTTTGTCCTTGATTATGCTGAATGACCTAATAATGGTTGTTCCAAAATTTCCACATAGTCAGGGTTTTCTGTGACACCAGTCCCATGCTTCTTCTGTGCACACACACACAAATCAGCTTCCCTGGAATCTCCTGGTGTTCACAGCAGCCTGATTACCATCACCACCACTTTCTGGACGCTTCTGATCCATCACACTTGAGAGCAAATGATGGGCCACAATTTGGAGATATCAGTTGAGGTAACCGTATGGTTTCCCAATGTTCTGTCTTTGTGAATTGGCATGGCAAAATGGCATGGATTAATTATATAGTTCAACTGCATTAATTTGTGCCTAACAAAGCAAGCAGCGCAGTCTCTCCTATAAACCTTGCCTCTGAGCAGGAGAATCACTGTTGTGATATGAATAAGAGAGCGTGTAAATTATCAATTATAACAGATCTTCCAGCAGGTGTAGGCTTTGGGCTAGTTTGAATCTTCTTCCTGGGTGAATCAGCGTCTAATCTGACCTCAGAACAGATGTGTCCATCCCGCAGTTCCAGAAATTAGGTGAATGACAAAGGAGAGCCATGTGGTAACTTAAAAAAACTGTGGCATAACATTATATATTGAGCTTCAAAGGAAATTTTTTAATAGGATGTCACCCGTAGCAATAAGAATATACATTTGTATCACATTTTATAATTTATAAAGCATTCAGATTTCAATGTCATCTCTCCTTTCTGATCTTTCTCAATTCTCTTATTTAATGTATATATATTTTGGACACATATTCATAAATATTTTTTGAATACATAATACATACATATTGCATTTGGTACACTCATTTTGTACCAAAATTGGTGCAAGTTACAATCGTTATTGGTGTAAGGACTATTTTGTGAATAAGATAAAACATTGTATAAATGCAAAACAAAGCTAAAACTAAGGTATAGTGAATGGGTTTCACATTTTAGAGTTTTTCCCTTTTGAAATCAGTAGAAAAATGTAAACATATAAAACCTTTTTCTCTCATAGAGGTGATTTAAAAAGTTAAAATTAACTTTTTTATTAAATAAAATATTAATAAATATTCATTAAATAAGTAGTGCTTCTGTGAATGAAAGGCTTGTTTCTGTAAGCGGAAATATGTTTCTGCTAGTCCCATGTAAAATTTTTCTCAAACTATTAAAATTATAAAAGATACAGCCATTTGAAAGCTATTAATTACTATTCTTTGGAGAATGGCAAAATGAAACACAAACCAACGTGTATCTCCTATTGTTAGTAAATCAGACTTGGTCAAAATAAGTCAAACTTTCTGAAAGTTATAAAATGTTTCAACAGATGGATACTGAGTGCCACATATGGTAGTCCCCACCTTATCCACAGTTTTGCCTTCTGAAGTTTCAATTATCCACAGTCACCTGCAAATATTACTGAAAACATTACAAACAGTTAAGATGTTGAGGAAGAAAGTGAGAGAGAGAGAGAACACACTCACATAACTTTTATTACAGTATGTTGTTATAATTGTTCTATTTTATTATTAGTTATTGTTGTTAATCTCTTCATCTGATTTATAAATAAACTTTATTATACCTATGTATATATAGGAAAAATATTATATGCAGGATCCTGTGGTTTTGGGGGTGGGTCTTGAGATGTACCCCTTGTTCACATTTTGCTCATTTTACACTTGATTATTCATGAATTCAATTTTTGTAGCAAGGCAAGGTTTGTCTGTTGTTATATTTCTAAATCTGTGCTGAAAGGAACTTTGAGCGGTTGAGGTTGGTTATGGAGGTGGTGAGGTTGGTTATGAGGTTGGTGTTATGGAGGTGGCTGTACATGTTCCATCGAAATTTTTAGGTTGTCCTTTGTCTCATGTCATTCAGATTTTTCCCTTTCTATTATGGAGGATCAGCAAAAGATGGCTCTGGTAATTTGTAAATAATTTCTCCCTGCTCTTCGTTCTGCCTTCACCCTCCCATATCATGATGGCATTTATTGTATATTGACTAGAATGAAAATTTGAACATTTTTGAGTTTGGATGCTGCTTCACGCATCAATCTTGATATGCTTCTGAAACTGGCACATTGTGAAAAAACCCACCAAGTTAAATTTGTACAAAAATTGTGATTATAAGAAGTAGTTACGGCCTGTATTGATTTTTAGTCTTTTCATTTGATCTTCCTGGAAAATCTTGGTTCTGAGTACTTACTGACACACTTAAATTGTCAAGGAAATCAACCTCAGATGAGAAAATGAAATACTCTGGAAGTGAGCTTGTGTTTCTTCTATTTTCATAAAGGTCTAGCTCTTAATAGCAAAGGGGCAGGGCAATTTGTGCTACTGCACAGGAGCATTGCTATAAATCTTTTCAGGAAAGCAGCAGAGTACAAGTAAATAAAATTGAATTACTATGTAAAAAACCCTGTACAATATTATGACTAGCATGTTATAACATGCTAATTCATAGCACATTTGTGATATTAGAAAAAAATTAAGTCACCCTAGTGATATTAAAAATTGAGCATGTGTTATTTTAGTCAACAAGTATCTATTTAGATCAGTAGATCCATTTTTCTTTTTTTTTTAAAGATTTATTTATTTATGCATACAAGCACTGGGGTACAGGCCAGAGGTGTGGGGGAGGGGTGAGAGGATTCACCACAGAGAGCAGGGAGCAGAACAGGCAGATCAACAGAAGGACACTGCTGAGGGGAGCAGCGGGCACAGCAGGAGAGGTCTGCCGCACCATGTGGGTCCCCTCCCCGGCCGGCAGCAGGTATGGAACTCATGCTACAGTGGCTGTGGTTTGCTTCATAGTGCGTTGCTTAACCCACTGCGCCACCAGGGAGGCCCGACCCATTTTTCTTATAACTGCTTTTCCTTTCATAGCATATAATACTATGTACTAAGCATCATATATTTTTGTGGATATTCATTTGTCTCTTCTTATTACTACTTCCCATTATAACAAGACCCACAAAACAGTGATTTTATCTCTCTTGTTTGCTGACATATCCCCAGTGTTTAAATCTGTCAACCATATGAGAGATTCTTGAAAACTAGTTCTTGATTCATTCATTGATAGAATGAAAAAGTAGGTCTGGAGTAGATGGTGAACTAAATAAACTCATCCTGACTTTTTGAAATAAGGTTTATTGAGAGGAATATTAATTCGCTTTCCAAGTAATATCAATTAAATGTCAAAAACAGCTAGTTTGTAGGCTCATCGATATCCTCATTTCTACCTTCAAGTGTTGGGTTTTTTGGAAACTGGGATGTGGAGACTGCTAAAATAAATAAAATAGTTGATGATCTTATTTTTTTCTCCTTTAAGTATGCAAATCTTTAGCACAAAGAACATAAATGAATTGAAGATGAAAAAATGAAAGCTTAACTAAGAATTAGTAAGTATAGGCATGAGATAAGAAAAAGAGGAGATGCTGAAAAAAGACTGAGAGCTACATGTATGCAGACTCCTGTCTGGGGTAAATGGACCCCAAGTCAGAGTGTCCTTAATCTCCTGATCACCCATCCACATGGCTTTGTCCCTGAATCATTGGGTTGCACAAAACCTTTGCAGATTAACTAATCTATCTTCCCAGGTTTGTAGTCGTATAATTATCTTATTCTCAGCCATTTAGTGATATTACTATATGAAACTTCCTATTTTTGTTGTTTAACAGAATGTAGATTCGTATGAGTTTGGGTGACGCATAGATCTGATTTTTAAAAAAATTTTTTTATTTATTTATGCATACAAGAGCTGGGGTACAGGCCAGAGTTGCGGGAGGTGAGAGGATTCACCAGACAAGAGTGGGGAACAGAACAGGCAGATCAACTGAAGTACACTGCTGAGGTGAGCAGTAGGCACAGCAGGAGAGGTCTGCTGCGCCATGTGGGTCCCCTCCCTGGTCGGCAGCAGGGCTTGAACTCGTGCTGCAGTGGCTGCGGTTTGCTTCATAGTGCGTTGCTTAACCCACTGCGCCACCAGGGAGGCCCTAGATCTGATTATTTTTCCCTAAGACCATCCATGCGTAGTGTGTACCTTGTAGCAAACACAGATTCTTGTAATCTAAAGTAGAAACCTCAGTCATTAGTCACCCACAGGTTTGCAATATGTGTCTATTTCTCCTTTTAAAAGGAATGGTGTTCAATGTTTTGTATAGAATTGACTGATAACCTCATGGAGGGCAGCAGTTGGAGGGGACAGTTACAGATGCCCCAGTTTTTATCAAATGGAGCTCAAAAAGGTTTAAAAAAAAAAGCTAACTCAAAATGACTTTTCAACAGTTGAAAAGTAGAAACCACCACAGAAGAACCTTTCCTTTACCCTCTTTTGTTTTTCTGGTGGTTTCTACTTTCTTAGCAATCTCAACCTTTGCCTTACCAATGTGTAAAAAAAACTGGATTTTGGAAGCTTCACCTAACCTTTCCCATCTCAGTGTTCGGATAGATGGCAAGGGACTCTCCTGGGTCTCCTATATAGAACTTTGTGATAAGACTAGAACTACACCAGGAGAAATCCAAGTTTCCCTATCTATAGCACAGTGCTACATGAGGATGAGAAGTCAGCCAGATGCAGGAACCCCACCCTGCTCCCCTTCTAGGGTCTCACCTCCACCCACACCGCTAGAAGTTCCTTCCATTCTAGTTCCTCTCTTTCAAGGACTTGACTTTCCAGATCCATTCTCCCTTTCCCCAAATCCTGACCCCAAGAACCACCGTGACACCCAATAGTTACTGCATCAGCACCCTCTCCATACACCCGTGGATATTCACAGTTCCTTCTACTTTTTAAAAGTTGTCTTGTGATGAGCACTTTATGTTGTTGTTAAACCTTCTCAACATGGGAGACAAGTGAGGTGCAGGGAAGTTAAAAACTTAGCCAGGACAGAGGGCCTATAGTGACTCAACTGAGAATGGACTAGAATCTTTCCCAGCCTCGACTCTGTGCTTATGACCTTCCCTGCATCATGCTGAAGACAGGTGTGGAGGATGGGGCGCGAGAGCAGCACGATCATGTGCTCACATGCACTATCCTGCCTGTTCTGTTCTTTATCATGTCTTCTTCACACACTTAAAGCCCTGGAAAAGTCTACTCACCTTTCCAGGCTTTTTTCCTGAAGCATTGGGGCATTTGTGCCTCGGCAGCGAGGCCACCACCACTAGTGTCTTTTCAGTTTCATAAACACTTTGATGCCCACTCTCTGGAGAATTCTGTCTCTAGGGTTATCTGACCCATCAGGGTGAGATGCCAGTTAAACCCACATGGCATCTAATTATATTCAGCGGAACCCATCAGCATAAAGTTTGTGGGCACACGAGGGTCTTGATGCTAATGTTCACATCGTCGTTGGGAGTATCCTCACTAGTAGGTAAAAGTTTAGGTGGATGCCTCTTCCTGTCTTTGAACCATTCAGCTTAATTATGAGAAAGAAAGGAGCTTATACTTCATGGGGTTTCTTCAGATGAAAAAAGAAAAAGGAAGGGGGCCTCCTTGGTGGTGCGGCAGGTTGAGCGCCGCACTGTGAAGCGTTCATGGCACAGCAGCGTGAGTTCAATCCCCAGCCAGGGAGGGGACCCACATGGCACAGCAGACCTCTCCTGTTTCACCCATGGCTCCCCTCAGCATTGTATTTCAGTCCATCTGCCTGTTCTGTTTCCCACTCTGTCTCTTGTGAATCCTCTCACTCCCCACACCTCTGGCCTGTACCCCAGTTCTTGTATGCATAAATAAATAAATCTTAAAAAAAAATAAAAAGGAAGGAAATATTTCTTCATTTTCTAGAGAGGAGCTGGTCTTTGAGAAGGGCTGTTTTTGGACAGCTGTGTGGACACTCCTCCAACTGTAGCCCTTTAGTGGGAATTGGATTTTCCTTAGGCTTTCATATCCTTAAACATTCTGTGCTTGCATCATATAGCTTGGAAGCCTCCCCCTGTCCCCGTGGCTGAGCTAGCCTTCTCCACGAAGCTGACACACTTCCTCCTGTGCTGGCTGGGCCATCCCTCTGGGACTAGGCACTAGCTCTAACCTGGTCCACAGCAGCAATGCAGCTGCCTGGTGGGGGACTCTGAATACAATAAAAGAGCTTGGCTGGTCAGATTCCTTGTCAGGTTAAGAAGCCCTTTGTTTCTGTTTAGTTTTCTGAAACAAGACAAATTATGATATTTTCTGTTAATTTCTTTCCTTAATGAGTTTCATTAAAATCAAAGCTTCCGGAAGACTGAGTCTTGTCAGCTGTCTAAGGGTGGTTTCATTTATTGGGGCTGCTTAGACTGAATAATTATTACAGCTTGATAGTTTAAAGAGAAGTAAGAACAACAGAGAGAAATAGATCCCTTGAATGTGTGTCACATGTTTCTCTTTCTTCCCAGTGTCTGGGATTCTGTGATGTTCAAAAGAGATCATTAAAATCATGTATTCTTTGAACTAAAATATTACTAAATCATCACACGCTTGCTTCTTAATGGCTCCTTGAGTCTTAAATACTGAATTTCACTTAATGATGGTATAGTAAAAGGAAGCCTTTTGGAGGTTAATAAAAGAATTTTTTTTAAGGATGGTCTTGGATGCTGGTGGGTCATTGGAATATGGTGCCCCGAGGTCATTTCAATCTTAGGGATACTGAGTAGTATAGTTACATACATTCATTTGGCTTTCCTGCATAATTTTTATATGCCAATTTAAAAGAAATTTTAATTCATAGCTAGAATTTCATATTTTCTGATGGAGTGTTCTTATTTGGGAGGCAAATATTTATTTCCCGCAATGAATGTGACCAGTGAATGTGACCTGTTGAGATGCTGAGATCCCAGAAACATTCTGAGATGGTTTTCCTGAGGCCCAAATCTGAAAAAAATCTCAAAAATTAAAAATACTGTATTGTCAAGAATATGTAAAAACTGAAAGGGTGAAATATCTATTTCTGTATGTGGGGTGAAATGACACCTTGTCTCAGAATTACTTTAAATACTGTCACAAGGGAAAAAAGAAAGGATAAATGAAATAAGTGGGGTAAAATTTGATAATTGTTGAAGCTGAGCAATGGAATTTGGGGATTCACTTTTCTATTATCTCTGTGTTTATTTAAAACTTCATAGCAAAAATTTTGAAAGTAATAAAATGGTAATGGAAGCATGATAAATAAGACTTAGAAAAATAAGAATCATGGATTGTAGGAATGTGTGATGGTCCATAGTAATTCATAAGTAAAGCTTTACATCATTTGAGAAAAAAATTGTATCATTGGGATATTCACATCATTGCGAAAAAAATTTAATCAGAACAACTCTGCAGTCTTTCTGGTTCTGGTATTTTCTGAAGATACATTATTAGTTAGGAGAAAGTAAATGGGAAGATACTCTATTTGGGGCAAAGATTTCTAGGAGCAGATCTAAAATTTCACATAGGAGATATCATTAGCAAAATGTGTCTAGTGTCTCATGTGTAGGAAAGGAAAATAGGATATAAATAGTGAGGAATGAAGTAGAGAGAATAAGCATTTTCATTTTCTTATTTTGTCCTGACCTATTAAAAAGAAAAACAACTGGGCCTCCCTGGTGGCGCAGTGGGTTAAGCAACGCACTATGAAGCAGATCACAGCCACTGCAGCACGCGTTCGATCCCTGCTGCCGACCAGGGAAGGGACCCACATGGCGCAGCAGACCTCTCCTGCTGCTCCCCGCTGCTCCCCTCAGCAGTGTACTTCAGTTGATCTGCCTGTTCTGCTCTCCACTCTTGTCTGGTGAATCCTCTCACCTCCCCCCACACCTCTGGCCTGTACCCCAACTCTTGTATGCATAAATAAATAAATCTTTTTAAAAAAAGAAAAACAACTTGTAGTAGACAAAAGAACATTAGTCAAGGATGTACCAGTATTCCCAGAAAAACAGAGGCTCCTCTTCTACAATGGTATTTGATTTATAAAGGATGGAGCCTCATAGCCATGAACTTACAGGTGCTGGAAAATAAAGGAAGGCCCCAGAATTTGAGATGGAGACCCAACTAGCACCTTTTGGGAGAAATAATTTCCTGGGCATGGTAGCCCTAGATAACCTCCCATGGGGTTTTGTAACCTCTCTTGTGATACTTCCAAAAGCAGGTTCTCATTTCCATTAGGTACTACTTAGTGACTTCATAATGGAGTTGAATGGAGAGTTGGACAGAGAGTCCGTAAGTTTCCTTCAAATTCTGAGATTCTATGATTATATAAGACAAAGAGAAATGAAAACATTCTCAGCAATAACAGTTGGACACAAGATAGGTATGTCTGTGCGAATGTGATTCTGTTTGTTCCTTATAAAGGAAGCAGAATCCATATTGTGAGCGGTAGGCTGGCTGCCCACCAAGTAGCAGACTGAACATAATCTGGCCCTTCTATTTCTTAAAGCTTTTAATACTAAGGAGCCTGGTCTCTCTCAAAAACTCCTCATTAAAGTGTAAAACTCTCTCCTGTAGTTTCGACGCTAGGAAGGCGCTCTCCTTCCATAAAGTCTATCGCTATCTTATGGAAATCTCTCCCCCAGGAGGTCACTGAGCCCAGAGCTGCAGCTGTGTTTTAATAAGGGCTGGATAATTTTATGACCAATAACATTTGTCGTTACACATGCTACAAGAAGGTTAATCAAATCTCAGCCTTCAGGGCATAATCTGGATTCCCACAGGAATTTTCCTGCAGAATTCTGTGTTTGGCTAGAGAAGCTTACTTCCCTCCTCACACATTAGTTGTTGACCGTGGCTTCATGATTCTGGATTTGTGCCGCGATTGTTTCCCTTTCTGCACTCAACCATTTCAGCATGAACATTGTTTGGGGGCGCAGGCCTGGGTGGCATGTCTTTTATAAGGCTGGGTTCCAGAGCTCTATGCTTTCAGGCCAATACTTTATTTTTCAACTTGAAACTTTCAGAGACCAGAGCATTCAATCTATCTGTTTCATTTGCCTCAGGGAGCCAAAGTTTAAGGCAACTTGCAGACCTGAGATACCAAATATTTTTCCAGCATTTCTCAGTTGCTTAGGAAACCCATAAACTGGTTCAAACATCTCACTTGGGGAAATATTGAAGTGACATTTAACTCAGAAACAAACTGCCTTTGGTCTGCTAAAGAAAACAGCATCGCTGCCTGAAAGGGCAGCAGATCAAAATAAAGAGGGTAAAAGAAAAAGAAAAGATGGCTATTGAAAGCTGAGTTTGGGTGATGGCAACACAGATGTTGAGATTGTCAATGTTTTCCTTTGGTTTGGGTTAAATAGTTCCATCCACCTGTCTGTTTCAGCTCTTGCTGTAATAAAGGAGTGAAGTTCCCTTGCCATTTGAAGGGTCAAGAGACCCTAAGAAATCTCAGGAATCTCACGAAGCAAAAGAGATGGTATAATAAAAAAAGAGAGCCTTTTTTAACTCGCAGGGGCTCCATGTGCTTGGGTGCCTGCATCTCTGTTGTGTCCTGTGGAGCTCCTCTCTCTCTACCCCTGCAGAATCAGCACAGGGCAGCCCTTACAGTTTCTGCGTGAGGCCAGGCTGCTGCATAGTCTCTGCCATGGTGGAGAGCTCTGCCTTTCCCCACTCCTCCTCACATTGCGTTCCCAAGTCTATACAAGGCAGGTGCCAAGGTCTGACTTCAATTAAGTGATTACTTGAATGTCTCTGTGTGTGTGTGTGTGTGTGTGTGTGAGAGAGAGAGAGAGAGAGAGAGAGAGAGAGAGAGAGAGAGAGAGAGAGAGAGAGAGAGAGAGAGAGAACTGACTTAGTTTTCACATAGTCGCCAGGGTAGGAGGTGACTTCAGTTTCAGTTCTCAGTTCCCAGGGCCCCTGACCTGAGATCTTACCAAGTAGGAATCAGGTGGGTAGAGCCCATGCAAGGAGGCAAGTTCAGGGGCTCACTCTCCACTTCTTAGTACTTCTGTGCTCTGTAACTGGAGCATTTTCTTGACTACAATGGGAGGTATCTCTAGGTAAGTGGGATGAGTAATAGAAACTTTTTAAGAAGGAGGTTATGTTAAGTTGTAGAATATACACATAACCTCTAGGCGCTAGTATGGAGCCAGAAACTGAAAGATCAGCGTGAATCTGAAAGAGAACTTAATCTGAGTACTCGGAGTAACTGACCGGTCTCTGCACCTTCCAGTGGTAGAAGCTGGAATGGAGAAAAAAAGATAACTGGAGTGGGAAGGCGCCCTGGTTCTTCCCACACATACGGTGCAAACAGGGCCATTGAAGCCATGTTCTCCAGCTGCTTCAAGCATGATCTTTACTTTTCCCCAGTGGGTTTTAGCTCCATTTGTGTCAGCTTATGTGTACAAACAGGTTTTTAAAAATTGTCCCATGCTGAGGGAACTGACATCTGCCACTCTCAGAAATTAGAAATGACAGATGCCCTGAAGGGTGAAAGGCTGTGGCTGATTTTCCATAAAAAATAGAATCTAATCGGACTCCACTGTTGACCAAACAGACAGCATTGTCTGCTGCACATATTTACCGGTAATTCCAGGCACTGAAGGAAATGGGCAGCCTGGCTCTGCTTGTTTGCACCCCTGTCTTCTGCAAAACAAAACCAAACCGTCCTTGCCCATACCTTCACTTTCCTAATATTTAATGCAGTGCCCAGTCCATCTGACCCAGCAGGTAATGGAGGTTTGTGATAAGATACTTGATGGTTTCCAAATCCTCGTGTTTGTTCACTCTTGGAGGCTGCTTTCATCTGTACTAGCCACTTCCCCTTTCCGCCGGGGAGAGAATGAAAACAAGCATCAAGACTTTTGAAAGGGAAGAGCGCAGTTAAATTGAAGACAGAAGATATTCTGTCTATTTTAACCAGGCTCTGTAGAAAGGGGACTGGAATTGGAACCAGAAAGCACTGAGAGCTAAGGCAGCTTTGGGGCTTGGCTTCTCTCCACCTCTTCTCTCATGGTATCTTTGATTTCCTCTGGCTGTCTGCTCCATCTTTTTTCTCCATCATCAGTTTCTTTGCTTCCCCATGGTTCCTGGTCCTCATCACATCAGCAAGTGTAACTACACCAGGGTCTCTCAGCTCCCCACCAAAGAGTGACTTTTGTTCTGTTCCCCTCATTATCTGCTGCAGGTTTGGGCACATTCCAGTTTTTGTTCCTGAGAGGGGAAATCTGATTGAATCAATCAATCTTTTTGGAAGAAGGACACACCAAGGGTGGGGGACCACTTTGACTAGTGTCTTCCCCTGGGTCACATGCATATACTTGGTCTAGTCAAGACATGGTGTTCAGGGATGTGGCGGGCACACATCTTGCTTGCTCTCTCAAATCCCCTGCGCAGCACTTACAGAATAGTCACATGAGTCAAGAAAGGTGGTAAAAAAGGGGAAAAAATGACCACATCTATAAGCAGATAAGATATGGCAAAGGAGCATGTAGGGAAGATAGTACAAGTTGAGGGCTTAATAATTTAAAACCAGATTAGTGGCTCTGATCCAAAATCGAGAACATGCTTTCTTCCTTTTTGCTCTTTCTCCTTGAGAGTGAAATGGAAGGTCCTTAGAAATGACTGAGCACCCCTTCCTCCAGGACTCAGTTAAAATCTCACTTTCCCTTGACTACTCCAGTCCGAGAGGATGCCTCTGTCCCCTGCCTTGGCCAGCAGGTATCTGTCAGGTATCCCTCCCACCTGCCACCCCATTAATGTGTTTGCATCTAACCTTCCTTTTTTTTTTTTTTTTAAAGATTTATTTATTTATGCATACAAGCACTGGGGTACAGGCCAGAGGTGTAGGGGGGGTGAGAGGATCACCACAGAGAGCAGGGA
>JAGFMF010011446.1:2394215-2440715 GCA_019455555.1 Galemys pyrenaicus | reverse complement strand
CCCTCCCTGGCCGGCAGCAGGGATCGAACTCGTGCTGCAGTGGCTGTGGTTTGCTTCATAGTGTGTTGCTTAACCCACTGCGCCACCAGGGAGGCCCGCATCTAACCTTCTTAACCAGGCAGCAAACTTCTTGAAAGAAGGGACAAAATCTTGCATATTTACCCCTAAAAATCAGCATTTAGAAGACCGAAAGGAGTTCTTCTAGGAGGAACTGAGTTAATGACTGAGTACACTATATGTAGTCATAGCCCATCCTGCAGTTTCACGTCTCACAGTTTCAGTTACCTATGATTAATCGCAGTTGATAAGATATTTTGAGAGCGAGCCCGATTCACATTAGTACCTTTTACTACAATATATTGTTTCAGTTGCTCAATTTTTTATTAGTTATTGTTAATCTCTTCCAGTTTATAGACTAAACTTTATCATTATTGTTCTGTGATAGACATTGTATCTTTGTTTTTGATTTTTTAAAAAAGATTTATTTATGTATACAAGAGCTGGGGTACAGGCCAGAGGTATGGGGGGGTGAGAGGATTCACCACAGAGAGTGGGGAGCAGAACAGGCAGATCAATGGAAGTACACTGCTGAGGGGAGCAGCGGGCACAGCAGGAGAGGTCTGCCGTGCCATGTGGGTCCCCTCCCTGGCCACCAGCAGGGATTGAACTTGTGCTGCAGTGGCTGCACATAGTGCGTTGCTTAACCCACTGTGCCACCAGGGAGGCCCGGGATTGTATCTTTGTATGTATGATAGTTACGCAGTCTACTGTCTACAGGGTTTAGTACCTCCAGATTCAGGCTTCCGCTGGGGTCTAGCAATGTATTCCCAGTGGATCAGGGAGGGCTGCTGCATTAAAATGCAATCCAGTCCCAGAATCTTGCTAATATAATGTGCACATTTTGTTGCTACAAGATAAAATAGCAGTACTCGAAATGCCCAAGAATATAGACTTCAAGGAGACTTCTTGACTGAGCACATGACGTAGACTGTGGTTGCTCATGCACGGTGACCTGTGATGCTGAGCATGTGTCTTTGTCCTGGCCTGCAAGGGAGGTTTGAAGAGAAGAACTGGAGACGAGACTGAAAGTAGTCCAGGGAGTTTTCCCCAGCTCCCCCTTTCCTGGCTGTGGAACCGGGGTAGAAGGAGGGGCAGTACTGAAACCCAAGTAGCTTGTTTTCTTTTGACCTTGTTCAAAGGTCCATTTTAAGAGCCTGGAGTTTTATTCAACTATGTAATACTTCATTTCTGTTGGTTGATATACACTGCACAGAAATCGTCACTGAGAATTTCAGAGGTATCAGTAGTGATTATCACATGCTATAGTTAATAATTAAGTGGCAAGAATCATTTGCATTTATGGACTTTTCTATATACTTCAACTCATTAAAAAAAAAAAAACTGCCACCAAACAAAGGAGAATAAAGCTGAACAAAGAGCTAAACAGTGGAAAGTGTGGTCAAATTGCCTGTGGAGTCCTTATAAAACACGATCTTTTAAATATGTATTTTATTGTTTCTAGCAACTCAACAAACTAAAACCATATTGAAAATGAACAGCTGACTGAAATGAGCCAAAGCACGCCTCAGGCAACTGCAGGCTTCCACCAGTGTGGGGTTAACTCCCATCACGCCTCACATTTGTGAAAGGATGATTCTAAATAACATGGAAACCAAATCACAGATTCTACACACAGAATAAATTAGTCAAGAAGCACACGCTTCAGCATTATGAAGCCTGCTGCCTCTTTACAACCTCTGATGTTACAAGAACGGAAGGGGTAGGAGGGGAGAGCTGTGTCCTTGAATCAGGAAGAGTTGATAGCAGGGTGGGGACAAATTAGGGGTGACACTTGGGTACCCTTTGTTCTTACCTCTTATATGTGAAGCCGCTGTTTACCTTGCCAAGAACCCCACATTATGATTCTTCCGTGTCTTCACTTGAATCACCTGGATACATCTTCTTTTGCTCATTTGTGAAGCCAAGGAGACCTTCCCATTATCAGAGGACTGAAAAGAGAGATAGAAACCTTCATGCACCGACCCCTGTAAAAGTTGCCTTCATTAAACTCTCAGACTTTCCCCTTACTCCTATACAAGGTTAATAAAGAAAAGAAAATTTGTGGTTTCACATGAGAAAGAATTTTTATATCAAGCTCCTTAATTAGGGGCCAGTTATTTTAAGTTTTTTATTAAAAAAAATTATTCAGGGACCAGGTAAACAAAGTGGGAAAGAAGAAGGTCAGAACAATACACCCCTTTTATATCCCAAATATACAGGGAGTTCTACATCCTGAGCAGTATCAGATTTTGCTTTTAGAAACAATTAGGAAGTGAAAATAATGCCAGTGACTGGCTGAGGGCAGCGGCATCCCATTGCAAGCTCGTAGGTTTAAGATCTCAGGATAAATGGAGGACAAAAATACCAATTTCATCACTATCCCTGGTGAAGGTAAATCTAGGAAATTTCACTGAAATTTTTCTCACATAAATCTCAAATGTTCTGGGGAGGGGAGCGGGAACAGCAATGGATATAAGCAGAGGTCCCCAGAGGACAGTGTTTGTGTGTGTGTGTGAGTGTGTGTGTGGAGGCGAAGCCCATTTGGGGGTATTGAACCACAGGACGATGGGGAATTAAATAAAAGTGACTGAGTCCCCACCTCGCAGAGCTGCCTTTGTTGCAGTGAGTGTAAAGCACATGCCTTAACTTTTAGTTACTTTGGCTTTTTTGGCTAGTGTTGCATCTTATAAGTCACAGTCTAGCTTCTCCTGTCCGTATTTTTACTGCACAGAAGGTTTCCCAATTTGCAAGCGTTTGCAGCACGGCTGGGCCCGGAGATAAAACAGAATGTGTATGTGGTACAGTATGCATTCAACTGATGCACAAGATTCTTTCCACCATATGTGCAAAGTAGTGTGCTTTTCACTCGGGGTGCCACTGCCAAGACTGCCAGGAGCACATGAATAAGTGGAGGAGACAACCTTGTATGCTGAGTGGCACCAGGCCTCGCCCCCTCCTTGGAAGGAGACCCCTGCTTTGAGCAGCCACCTGCATGTTGTCTCCTTTCTTAAAGCGTCTCTATCACACGTCCCCCACTTACCTTCACACAGCCTAATTTCATCCTTCTCCCTCAGCCTCGACCTGAGATTCCAGCCATGGTTGAGGCCAGTGTGCAGTCCCTCCTGCCCTTCCAGTAGAGTTGAGGAGAGGGGTTAATTAGCAGTCATGATAATGAGGATAACAAGACTGTGGTTAAAAACTCATCAGTTACAGAGGAGTGACACCAAGGGAAAAACTAGCAGATGTTTGGTTTTTTTTTTTTTTTTAATTTCCCTCAAATGTTTATTGTCTTCATTTCACAAAAAAAGCATAACTAGCCAAGCCTTGTAACAGGAAGGAAGTCACACGGATCTGGTCTTCATAGGTAAATCTTCCAGGGGAACACCTTTCATGAGAAGCAGAAAAAAATAGTGAGGGGACATAAACAAATTGCACTTTTACTCACTTCTTTGAATCTCTCTTGAATTTCTTTGTATTCTTTAGCCTAAATAAATCCAGAAATATGATGTGTGTTTGTGTGTGTGTGTGTGTGTGTGTGTGTAGATTTTTTTGGTTTCATACTTGCTGCCTAAATTTTGAATCACTACCTCCTTTGGCTTTACTGAGAACTTTTTTTTTTTAAAGATTTATTTTATTTATGCATACAAGCACTGGGGCACAGGCCAGAGGTGTGGGGGTGGGGTGAGAGGATTTACCACAGAGAGTGGGGAGCAGAACAGGCAGACTGACTGAAACACACTGCTGAG
The DNA here is from genome assembly GCA_019455555.1 of Galemys pyrenaicus. NCBI lineage: Eukaryota > Metazoa > Chordata > Mammalia > Eulipotyphla > Talpidae > Galemys > Galemys pyrenaicus. Next base: position 2,436,909 of record JAGFMF010011446.1, on the reverse strand, counting down.
GGCAGCAACGGGCACAGCAGAAGGGGTCTGCCGCGCCATGTGGGTCCCCTCCCTGGCCGGCAGCAGGGATCGAACGCATGCTGCAGTGGCTGCGGCCTGCTTCATAGTGCGTTGCTTAACCCACTGTGCCACCAGGGAGGCCCCTTTACTGAGAACTTTAACATTTGTTTGCAAACGTAAAGTTTTTCTGAAGGAAAGTTATCAGTGGACACACAACTAAAACTCTTTGCTTGAGCTTTACCCTTGGTGTTACATGACAGTTACAAGCATCAGATACTCTCATCAGATACTAGCCCTGCCTCATATGTGGGAACCAAAACCACAGGGCAGAAACTTCTTTCAATTGCTTCAGCCTTTGGTGTGGGAGGTAGGTCTCCAGGACCAGGCCCTGGCACAGGGTACTTCTGATGGATGGGTGTGTTTAGTCTTTACTTGATGAAAGTGCAGTAACAGTGCTATGTATTTACAGTGTTCTAATGAGTCATTATCTCAACTGTCTACATTGAATTCACTGGAGCTGTTTGCAGGCTTTCTTCCCCAACGTGGTATCAAGCTTTGGGCCAATAGAAAGTATGACATTTGTGCTTGCACTTTTCATGCATGCCACAGGAGTTCCTGCTCCTGACTCTATCCACAGCACAGAACCACATGTGGCTCCATTGACTGTCAGCTGCTCCCACACCTTTCCTGACCAGAGTTTCTGGGCAGTTCTGTGGCTGATGAGGATTGGCTTGTAACGACAAGCTCTTAGGTGTCAGCCTTGGCCTTCATCACTGTGGGTTCTGGTAGAAGGTCATTTACACCATGGGGGGCAAGAACAGGCTGGTGGCAGATGCCACCCTGGCCATAGGAAAATCTGGGTGAGTGCAGACAGCTGTGCCGGTGGGAAGGGAGATGTTCTGAAAAGAGGAAGGACAGGAAATGGCAGGGATATTGAATTTCCTGGGCAGTTCAATTGACCATCCTTGGTGGCCCTATTGAAATCTTCATTTCCAAAGGGCAGGAGCAGAGAGAAAATATCCTGTATTGAGGGGGTTTATTGTAAGTAGGAAAGTTTTCTGAGGCCCGAGAGCATCCTGGATTGGGGAGGAGCCCAAGCAGAGCCTCCCCCTTAATGCCTGTATCACTTTGCAGTGGTACGATAGTCACACTGCAGCTCAATTCTCATTCATTTGGTAATTGGTTATTTTAACACAAACTGTGACTAAGGAACATGATTACACACCTGTCAGCCATATGACGGGAGAGAGAGCTGTCTGTGAGCAAGGAACAGGCCGCGCTTCTTCCCGGTCTCCATGGAGTCTTCTCCATCAAAGATGTCATTTTTCATTTCTACCTTGAAACAAGACAGACATTATCACTCCTGCCTTGTCTGTATCATTTATAGGAATCGCTGCTGCAGATGCTAATCTAAACTAATACAATTTCATTCTGGTTTTATTTTTGTAGACATCAGACCCTAGAGCCCAGGAGGGCAGGAGGTAATAGAGAGAAGCAAATGAGCATAAACATTAGGTGGTGCCTTGGAGCAGGGTCCTGTGACAGGTGAGGGCTGGAGGGAGACAGAAATGAAGCTGTTTCTTAAAGATGGAAAAAAATCACTAAAATAAAAGAACACTGTTTTCCATTGCCCGGGTGGCCTAGGGAGGGATTCTCGCTGAAGGAGCAAAGCTTGTTGGCGATCAAGTCTGAGTCCCCTAAGTTGTGAAGGAGAGATAATGTTTCAGAAAGGTGGGCACTCACTAAAAGCAAAGCAAAACTCAAAGGCAACAATTCTGAACTGAATTCTAAAACGAATAAGGACCTAGTAAATTTCTGCAATATGTAGTTTTTTGTTTAAATAGCCCTAACTTTTTTTTCTTTTTGGAGGGAGGGGTCTTTTTCAAATATATTTATTTTAATTGAGGTAATATTGGATCCCCCTGCCTTGGAAGAAAAAAAAAATAACATCTACTCATTTTATACCTTTTGTGAAAATGGTCAACCAAATGTTAGATTGTGCAGAAATTCTCCCTTTCCTTTATCTGCTCCCCTCTGTCTTTCGGAAGACTGTTCAATGTGGGGAGAACATAGAAATCACAGTGTGTGTGTCCCCTCTGCAGAGCATTTAAGTCAGTTAATGAGACAGCTGTCCTCCCTCACTGAGTTAGAAGCAAAGTTGACACAGAACAAAGTCAGTAGCTAGGAGAGAAGGAATGAGGGGAGATAAGTGAACGGGAACACAGGGGAGTGATAATCAGACCTTGCCCAAGAAGAGTGGTGAAAGTCTGAAGTTCACATGAAGCAATCTCCATCAGTCCACACTGCTTATGTGAGTGGGAATTTGCTCAACAAGTGTGGAAGGTTTTTTGATAGAAACTATTCATGAAGCATGAGAGGAGGTGAAGAGATAAAAAGAAAACACTCTGCCTTATTTTCAGGGAGCAAGATGGGTAGTCAGATGGCAGAAGAGAGAGATGTGATCACCCATATCCATGCGTCCAGGTTGTGCGTAGGGTTCGAGTCCTGACAGCAAGTGTTAGGTGCAGTTCTAACATGCCTCAGTCCCCTCGCCTGTGTCTTCTGATTGACATTTTCCTTGACTGCCCAGCATGCTCTATGGTTGTGCTAATTAAGACCGTAATGAGAAGAAAGGATCGTAAGTCCCCATTGCCTTCCTGCAGCTGTTCTCTGCAGAAGAGAAAGTGGGTCCCTGACATTTAAATAGCTCTCATGGTTGAAGTAGTGACTCTGTGCCAGGCATTGTGTGGGACACGTGGTGATTGTCCCATTTAATCCTTGCAACTCATTTCTGAGCTGCACGTTGTGGTCCCCATTTCACTGACAGGACCAGAAGTCAAACTCAGCTCAGAACTGGCACCAAGTGCCCTTCCTCGCCTCATGTATTAACATCCTCAACCAAATGGCACACGGGTGCTTGGCCTTTAAGATTTTTGTTCTCACTTTTTCTTGGTTTTTGCTTCCTCATCCTGATATGCATATGAGGATGTTTTCTACTTCTTACTTTTGGTGATTTACCTTTAAATGTTGAAATTGCTTAAAAATCTGGTTTTAAGTTTGATATTCTAAATTGAATATGACCCTTTGCTATGTTGTTACTATTAAACTTAAAAAATTCAAATGTCCATTCATGGTAAAGGCTTATTTATTCTATTGCCTACAACTGCTGGGCACATGGTAGAGCCTCCATAAATGATGAATGAAGGAATGAGTGAGTGACACCTAAGGAAAAAATATGTGAGTGCCCTTGTTATTGCTTTCTGCTTTCTGTGGGGTCACAGTGCTGCTATAGCTCGCACTTTAGTAATGTTATAAATAGTGCATCTGTATTTTTTGAAATTGGGCAAAACAATTCAAAGGCAAGGCTCTGTCATTTCTTGAGTCAAAGAAATGATTCCTCCTTCTTAACCTCTTAACAGTTTTTTATTATATGATTAGGCAAAAAGCACAAGAAACGTTCTGTGAATTTATAATCCTTTGTCCTTGAGAACCTGTCTTAGCCTATCTTGACACCCAAGAAAAGATCCAAAACCTTACTCTCACCCTGGAATCCCATAGTCTAACGTCTGTAGGATGCGTGAATGAAACCGAAATAGAAGAACTCACCCAAAACGAGCAAGCCCCCGACACGTGTGTCCACCCAGCGGTGTGCCCTTCCCTAGCTCCATGGTGGGCCTCTCCATGGACACACAGGCCTCCATGGGCACAAGTACCACAGCCATGTGGACTTCTCATCCTCCCTCTCCTTTCAGCATTGCTTCTTTGTTTCCTGCCTCAAGGAGAGAGTTCTTGGGAAGGCCACTGCCCCGACCCTGGTGGCTTAGGGTCTGCTCAGCCTGTGTGTTCTTCTTGTCGTTGCCTTTGGCCCAGTAGACTGGGGGATGCTGGCTCCCTTGACCATCTCTCTTGGAGCTGCATTGGGCATCAGGGCTTCAACATGAAGAGGGAAGACCAGGGGCACAAGATTTCCTTTTCTCATAAGAACTCCCAGGGACCTTTGAGCACGACTCCTCTGCCCTGCAGTTTTGGTTGGTTGCTTGTGGTTGCTCATCAGCAGCCAAGCTTCCTCTGCTGGGCATCCCTGTGTGAAGAGGCAGGGTGGGGTGGGGTGAAAAGCTGCCCCTGGTGTTGTGACACCTGCATCCAGAGTCCCGTGTTGCCTCATTGGCATGTTAACCTTGGACAAGTTCCATAACTTCTCTGTGCTTCAGATTCTTCGCTGGCAAAATGGAGGTGGTAATGTAAATATAGTCCCCATAGGGGCTTAGGGGGCTTTCATTAGTAAATTCCTAGCATGGTGTCTCACCCAGAACAAACTTTAATCTTTATGTTATTGAAAAAGTGACTTCTATAGTGAAATCCATCAACTAAAACTTTAGGCGTTATCAGAAGGCAGAGGAGGCTTGTGCTCAGAGGCCACTGGGAGTCCTTATGAGAGAGGGAAATTTGTGCACTGGTCTTCCCTCTTCATGCTGAAGCCCTGATGCCCAGTGAAGCTTTATGAAGTAGGCATGGAATTGGTGATGTTCTCTCTGGTGAAGTTTGAGCTGCAGTTTGGGCCTCCTTCTGATAGAGCCACCTGCCTTATATATAGAACCACACTGGGTGATTGAATTACCAGGGTGCAGAGGACCTGGAATAGTGTAGGAATTTTGTTCATCTGGGAAAGTTGGGTGCGATAGGGAATAAAGCAAAAGGGAGGAGCAGAACTACTCTCTGGCCAGGGAAAAACCACATTACATTCTCAAATATACTAAAATGGGAGAGGAGGTGGAAAGCCTTTTTGTCTTTTGTCACTTGGGCATTGATTTCAAAGTATACGTCGTGAGAAAAAAATAATGAAGTCGGAGACGGAGGAGCAAGTGTTAACTGAAGTTGTCATCTGTATGTGGGCCTCAACCCGATACTCTGCTGTTGAACTCAACTGATTCTTCCCTCAACACCGTTCAAATTCTGTTCAAATGATTCTCCCCTATTTAAACATGCCACAATCCCACCTTTTATTACTTCCATTCATCATCTGCAGATTGGCTGGGACTTAGAATTAAGACTCCAGAGAGAGCCGTTTGAGCAGAGGTCGTTATTTATGAGGCCCCTTTGTCACCATCTTTGCATTTGGCTTTCAGAGGCCGATGGGTCCTGGGTTTGGAAACAAGGTAATTTAGACTTTGCTCTTGCAAGCCTGATTGTGCCTCTGTTAATAGGTCAAGTGGCATGTGGGTCATAATTGAAGCTGTCAGGAGGACTGTCCTGTTCAGAATCATACCCCCACTCACACTCTGAAAGACCCAGGGGGCAGACAGAATGGATGTGTCATCCTGTCTTTCTCCTTTGCTGCCTCCATGGCATAAATCACAGCGTCGCTCCACGTGGTTCAGAACACTTATGTGCCCGCTGCACATAACAGTCAGGATTTTACTTCTAGTCCTGCTCTTTCTTCTCATGTTCAGGCTGATTGTAGATCTTTACAAACATTGCATAATTCTCTCTTCTGTTTCTTCCTAAAGAAATCTTATCTTTAAGATAAATGGTATTTGGAGGAGCACTGTAGCATTTTAACCCTTAAACTGTCCCAGGTTGGAGCAGATACTCTCCTGCCTGTGACTGTCCAGAGTGGAGGGAAGAGTGGCTGGCCCAGGGTTACCTCCATGGCAGCCAGCAGGCTCCAGCCAGATCAAGTGCACAGATCGAAGGACCCAAGGCAGGGCCGGAGTCAAAGGTGGGGTTGGAGAGATGGGAATGGGATAGAAATGGGCTCACAGTAAGTACTGTTCAGGAAGCAGTGCCAGAGTGCAGGTGATTCCCAAGAACAGCCCTGGGGTATGAACAGGCCCACTCTGTAGTTTTGTGGACACCCAGGAGGTGGGCTGGATTGAGATTTAGCTTATCAACTGTCCAGAGAAGATGTTGGCAGCCCCGTAGTGGCTGGCCCCTGATTGTGGCCCTATTTCTGTGGTTGCTGTTGGAAGAAAAGAAAATTAAGACGGTCTGAGTGCTGTACATTTATTACAGTTAACAACTGGGATACTGTGGTCTTTGAGAAGTGTTATTGCTAATTCAGAATTTATAGTTCTTGACCTCAGTTAGAAGCAAACTCAAGGACACTGTTAGAATTTGTGACTCTGCTTTCCCTGACCACCATCGCTGGGGTAGGTCCTTTGGGTTGTTACTTCAGCAGTAGTGGGGGATGGCACTGATTCCTTCATATCCTCTCACATTTCCCTGTGTCCGTGTCCCCCTCACCGAGATCTGTGCGCACGTGATGTGGCAGGCGGAGGGAGTGTCCTGTGACCAGACCCAGAGCGAGCTAACACTCCCAGGAGCGCGACCACCCCCTGAATAGTTGAGTTGAGTGGAGTGCACGCTGTCCTTCTGGAATTGATGAGCTTAGGCATTGTAATCAACGAGCTGAAGGTTGTTTAATAAGAATCAGAGAAAAGAGGTAGGCTTGTTTTAAGGATTGATTTTTATAAATTTTGAAGTGCCGTCTTCCTCAGGCAGTGCCAGAGACTCAAAAACACGTGCTGGCTCAGCCCAGGCTTGCTCTGTGCTCTTTCCTCGGCTCTGCAGACCTGCCCCCTTGGGTGCTTCTTGTCGCTGAATACCCTGCTTTCCTAATTTCCTTAGTATCTTCAGTCTTGGAACTGAAAATTCAAGAAAACCAAAAAATTATGAAAATTTCTTTAATTAAAATAAACAACTCTAGTATTTTCAAGTTATTACACACAGACTTTTTTTTAACCATGAGCAGAGGGACAGTAGCTCACTAGGCGGCCCAGAGTGGGACTCTGGGGAGTCTGGAGCCAAATCTTGGCTTCTCCATTTTCGAGCTGGGCAATTTTTTGTAGACTGCATAATCTCTCTGAGCTCCATCTCCTCGTCTACAATGGAGATATAGATAGTAGCTACTTTATATATATTTTATATTTTTTCAAAATATTTTAATTTTGTTTTGGTTTAGTGTGGGTGGGTGGGTGTAGTAAAGCACTTAGAACAGTGCCTGGTGCACAGGTGAAAGCTCTAGCACTGAGAGCTGTTATTATTGATCGTGGTAGTATCCAGAGCAGTCTCTTCATCTCATTCTAGTGTGTTTTCCTATTCCCACTGGAGGCATTCTGGGTGGATTCTTCCTGTGACTAGTAAGTCTCCATAATGTCTGCATCTTTTCCTTGCCTTAAGATGGAGTCCTAAAGTCCCTGTTTAGCTCCTGCCTGTTCACATTCTCTAATTTCTCAAGTCCATCATGAGGTCTATATACAAAGATAGGAGTCCAGTCCCCTGTGCTTAATGATTTCAGGGAACAGGAATAAAAGGGCCACCTGAAATGCCTCGATTGGGTCAATTACTTAAGCATTTTATAGTCGTCAACCACTAGCAAAGTGGATGCATTTGTAGTTCCCTGCCTTTTGTTTCCCCTCATAGGTCCCTGGGTAATACATGCACACGGATAGTGAAAAAGCCAAAAGGCAAGCAGTGGGCAGGGGCAGGAGCTGGGGGAGGGGAGTAATCAAGGCTTTTGGATAATCCACCACGAATCAAGGGTCTTGGGCTAATCAGAAGCTGCACAGGATGTATGTAATATTGAGAAATGTGGCTTTCTCAGAGAGCAGTGAAGAAGCATGCCTCTAGCTCTGGGCTTTACCTGTGGACACTCAGGGAAAACATTTCTCACCTAACAAAGACACTCCATGACCTGACACGGAGTAGTGTGAGATAAATCCAGAAGGGTCACTGTGCAATAAAGGAAAAATAGATTAAAAGAATGAAAAGCTAAAACAGGGCTTTTCAGAACCACTTAGTGACTGTTCCGATTATTCCAGACACAGCTGTAATGTGCTGGGATGAACATGATATATTTGAGCTGGGGTAGTGGCTGTATTTCAGGCCGATGTGGAATCTGTTGCCGTAACTGTCATGCAATCCATTAGGGCCCCCGAGTGAGGGCAGCCATTAATCAGGCATGAGATCAGCCCCAGAGCCACACAGGCTCACAGCTCTGAGTGGCTCTGACCTGACATCGTTTAAGGAGCTGCTTACGGAGGCCATAAACATGATTCGATTCCCATTATCTTCATGTTGCATATTTGTTACCGTTATTCTTTGAAGACTCCAAATTGGATATTAAAAATTTATGATATATATAAAGGTTTGCATGGAGTGAAAAAATAGCTGCAGCAAATAAGTCCATCTTATTCATCAGAGATGTGTGAGCTGTCAGAGGAGTGTGAGAGGCACAGAAAAAGCCCCTCTGCTGGCTGGTTGAGGAGCCTGGAGAATTAGGGGAAACTTCATTGGGGAAACAGCATCTCCCTTGGCTTACATGCTAAATGGGAATTTAAATACATTTTGTTAAAAGAACAAAGTAAAGCAGCAGCACTGCAGGAATGCACTAGTCAGTCTTCAGTGACAAGTTAATGAAAGGGAGTCCAGGATCCTGATGCAAAGATTAGTAGTAACATGAATTGAGCAGACGCCTGTGTCCACGCACTGATGTTTCTGGGGTCTGGGAGAGCAGGGAGCCTGGTGTCAGGTGGGAGGCTGAGGGAAAGTTTTATCTGAACTGTGTACACACACACACACACACACACACACACACTCCTGTCCATGAGCTGTGCAACTCTCTGTGACCTGTTAGTGATTTGAATATTTGCATAGAAATGACTCCGACTTAAGGGGTACCCATTTGCAGAGGTAACAGTTTGGAATAGAGAAAATCGGAACATTTCTGGACCTTGGTGTAAGGAAGAGCACAGGGTTAATGAGGTCATTCAACATCTATTTACAGGATTGTTTGTCATACAAGGTACTTTGCTGGCATAGAATTTTATACATCGTGCATGGTCTCTGCCCTCAAGGGGTTTCAGTATGGTAGGGAAGATTCGGCATGAGTAACAACCAAGGTGAGTTACACTGAGGAGTCACAGACTGATTTGGGGCGCTATGATCAAGTGAGAGAACAGAAACAGGGAGCAAAGCACCAGGTTGGTTTTCTAGGAATAGACTTTAGAGATGAGAATTTGTTAGGCCAAATGCAGAAGGTCAGTCCAGGTGGTTGGCAGAAGAGAGAAACATGTGGGACAAAAGAATTGTTGGCCAGATTCCTAACCAAGTGTGAAATCTGCAATGAAACCGAGACCCTTGTGTCTACGCAAGTGTGAGGGACAGGTGTCTGCAGAAATGCATAGATCAGTAAGGTCCAGGTGTGAAGGTCCCTGTGTGAGGCAGGTGTGTTAGGAAAGCTCTGGCAGAGACCTGCTGAGACGCAGGCGTGGAGAGAACTCCTGAGCTTCATGGACATAACAGTTCTCTGGGGATTGGAGTGAAAGAGAGAATTCCAGTTCTGGGGCTAAAGGATTGGGACCCACTCATTCTCTCACTCGTCATTTATGAAGTCTCGAAATATTATGGGTATTAGACATGACTGTAGAGCTTTGCAGCTGAGTAGAACACAGATTCTGCAGTAAAGGGCCTCACAGTTTAGTGGGGAATGCAGACACATACATGGTGATAATACAGTGCCACTGAGGGACTGAAAATAGAGACAGAGGAGTACAGAGCCCGCATTAGGAACAGGAGGAAAGGTCTCTACAACTCCCTGAAGAGATAACAGTCCAAAAAAAGGCTTAAAGGATGATAAGAATTTTCTAGAAGAAAGGGGAAGGAGACGTGATGTCTAATTTTACCCTGAGAAAATGGGGTAAAGTACAGGAGTCCCGTTGAGGGGAACTGGACATTCAGACATTCAGACATGAAGAGTTGGGCCTCTGAGATAATAACTGAGCAGTGACTCATGTGGAGGAAGCAGGGGCTTCTCCTGCAGCCTCTGTCTTCCAGCCCAGGGCCCGAACTGGCTGAGCTTCACTGAGGGTGAGAACACTGGGCTGACCTTTGTGTCAAGTTCACGAAGATGTACACAACACACTGAAAGGCCTCCTGTGAGCTCGGAGCTTCCTGAGGAGAATGTGTGTGCACCCTTGGGATAGGAAGGACTGACCGGAAGTGGGGTATTAGAAAATGAAATTCATACAGAAGTAAAAAAAAAAAAAAAAAGAAAATGAAATTCCAGTTTTCAGAAGGATGTCCCCATGCTTTTAATTTTGAAAATAAATGCTATCACCTCTGGTTCAAACAATTAATTATAAAATAGAAAATGTGGTCTCTACAACTATTCATCTTTAAACTTATTTCCACAACTTTGAGATGCACTATTTTTGATGTTCCCCAGTCTGGTAACGACAGCACATGTGGGAGCTGACATGTGCTACATCTGCTGTGCATTGGAGAGCTAAGTCTGGAAGCTGGGTAGCACTCTCAGCTCTAACTCCAGGCAGAACCTTTTCTTGTTTTCAGAAGAAATTTTGAAATCACAGTGACACAAAGGTATAAACTCCCCTTTATCAGAGGGAGGTATTTATTCCAAAGCCTAATTGTCTTTCCCTATAAATGGAGCAAATTTGACCTTTTTGTCAAGTCGGAAACATGTCATTTTTCTGGGGTTGTCAGTGAGACAGTTTCTGGAATGTTCCACATTTTATAAAGGAGTCCCAGAGAAGAAAAACTCATGGATCTTTCTTGAATGTGCACATGACAAGGCTTTGATGAAAAGTAAGAAGTGTAATTTTTGAAAGAGAACTGAACTTTTCAATATGTAAGAATCAAAATAAGCAAACTAGTGATGACTCACCAGGAAAGACAGGTGAACACAAGGTTTATGTAACCAGAAGTTTCTGCAGTAGAGAGGCAATTAGTCTCTCACATGATCTACTATTTATGCAAATGCACACGGGTGCTTAACTATCAGCAAAATGGGAAAATCCCCTGGCAGTTTAATGGAAAGATTTTAATTTTAATTTTTATTTTGTGGCAAGAAGTGAAGCCTTCTTAGGATAATACCTCAAATATGCACCTTTGATCTGATAGTCACATATATAGTAAAGTGAAAAAAAATGTTTCCCATTTGCTTTCCCCCATAGTGGGCAATATAGCTGGCACATTTGTCAGAATAACGCTGTTGAGAATAAGGCATGTGAGTTCATTTTGGCATGTCTTAAAGAAATGGTCACCCCTCAAAAAAGTTGTACAATGAGGACTCCCCAGTCCTCAGTAGATACTAAGAGCTGATGGGCTGGCTCACCTGAGACAGAGAGGTGGAGGATGCATTCGCCACAGAGAACATGAGGACAGTAATGAGACTAGCCGCATGCAAGTCTGCTTCATGTTACTACTGGGACCTGAGATCTTGAACAGATTCAGGGTTCACACGTCCCTCCCTGCGGGGTCATCAGCTCCCTCTGTCCAGCCCCTCAATACAACATCATCTGCACCCAAAATGGGGGCAGATGCAGAATAAAGCACTGGCTGCAATATATGAGGTTCTAAAAATAAAATGTTCTGCAATAAAATGTTCTAAAGTGATTGTCCACCGAGGGTGTGAAAGTCCCCGTGGTTTTCATCTAACATTGCCACCAAGTTGCTGTGGGTGATAATGGAGCTCGTTGTCCTGCAGGGTGTTTATTGCGCATGAGGGTGAGGCTGCAGTGGGGAAGCCAGACACCGTCCTGGCCCTAGGAAGTGTGTGGTGTCGAGGCGGAGACAAAAACCACATCAACCGCTGCAAGGTGGCACCTGCGGTAACCTGAAGAGAGGACAGACCGGCTGGAGATGTTTGATTTGGCTACAGAGGTTCAGGAAGGCTTTTGCTTTTTTAAAGGAAGGCCTTTTTGAGGAAGTGGCATAGTAGTTCTTCCAAGCTTATTTGCCACACCAGAAACTAAAAATAAACATATAAATATATGTTTATACATATATATATTCCCTGTAAGAATGGAGGCATGTGATATTTCAGATCTTAAGCGCAAGGCCCGCTGTGAGGGCCATGTATGTACATTGCTGGCATTGCCCCGTGGGTCACTCCACAAAACCAGCTCCACCAAGAGTCCCTCTTGACAACCCGTAGAAACCCTCTTTAGATCAGTGGTCCTCAGCCCTGCCTGTACATTGCAACCACTGGGCACTTCAAAAAGCCAAAACCCACCCACCCCAGGTCCCAACCTGGATCAGTGAAATCAGAATCATGGAAACCTGGGGGAAGAAGGGGTTAACAAATACCCAGATGATTCAAATGTGCAGCCAGAGTAGAGAATTACTGTCTTGGATGAATGCACTTAATTTCACTTAGTCTGACAATCATAATTTGAACTTTTACATAGAAAGCCTTCAGAATGCAAAGGGGATTTCTTTGATGAGAGGTGTGTGACTGAGTGCTGTGTGTGTGTGTACACACGTGGGGGCGGTGACACCGGGTCTCTGCACATTGGCACTTCCATCTCTGTGGCATGTGGCAGACACGCAGCAAATGGCTGGAGGATGGAAGTGGACCCTGGAATCAGACTGATGTCAGAGGCAGACCGTCCCCAGACACCTAGGAGTTTGATGCAGAGGCAGACATAAGACTCAGTAAAGAAGCATGTTTCTGGCCTTCCTTCTGCTCTTCGCGTCACCCCAGTCCCCCTCTCTTTTTCTTTTCCACTGCGGCTTTATTTAGCCTCCTAAATTATAAGGCTTTATATGAAATCTGTAGCCTTTGAGGCAGCTCATTCAAGTTGTAGATAATGGGATTTTTTTTGTCCTTTAAAAACATAAAAAAGCATAGTGAGCACCTTACATGTAAGTGGAATGAATGTGTTTTTGCCACTAATGTTGAAAATATCCCTGGGCATCTGGTGTGTATGAATGTGTATACATAGTACATGCATAATAAACACAATCTACCTTATGAATATTTATACACAAGATACATATATATTGAATGTAGACATACATATGTAAATAGTAGCCCTTGTAAACTATATGCAAAGTGTGTTTCCAAGCATATGTATCATAGTGCATCAGGAATATAATAAACCTACCACCACATTTAGCGTATTTCCAAGTGGTATTTTCTACAGAGTTGTTTATGGTAGGATCTAGTTATTATCCATCTCTGGGTTTTCTCCCCATCACTTAAATGTGTGCTAAGTACCAGCTAAAAGTACGGCACTGAGCGTGGCAGAATAAGAAAGAGGAAGTAGATGTGGCCCTGCCTTTAAGGGACCTGCGCTCCCCAGAATGGCTTAAATTCAGTCATGCAGAATCTACTTTGTTGCTGCCCATCTGGCATCTTACTGCTTTCTCACGGCTGCCTTTTATTTATACTCTCCACTTCCACACGAGTCCATTGAAGGCTCTATTAACTCATGTCCTGATGCTGCGGCAGAGTAGAACTGATGCGGTGAGAAGAAACACGCCCGGTCTCCGTGACTGGATGGCCACTGCACATGAACAATGCACTTGCTCCCCTCGGTCACGTGGAGGCCAACCCTACAACCATGTTTTTGTTTCCTTCTGATTTGCTAGGAAGAAAGATACAACTAAAAAAGCACCAAATAAATTTCTAAATGAAACCAGGATAAAGGAATCTTTTCCTCTACAAGCTTCTTCTAACCCAAATATTACTGCCCATGATATTCCACTTCTCAACTCCATCCAGGTCCTTCCCTGCAATAAGTAGTGGAAGGCTTCATGGAAAAAACCTATACATTCTAAAGTGTACAAAATCTGGATCCCTCTCTAAAATGACAATTCCCTGTCTAGCGGAGGAGCTCTGAGTGATACTTGTCAGCAGACAGATTTCACTCCATTAAAGGAGAATCTATACATCAGCGCTGTCATCGCTATACACAGACGTATGCTCATTGTTTTCTCCCCCTCAATCCATAACATCACAACAGGTAGTTCTCAGCTGTTCCCTTGGTGCCAGACATACATTTTATCTAAAGAGACAGCAGACAGAACTACCTGCTGCTTCCTGTGCGGCTCTCCCTGTGTTTCTCTCCTTTTTCCTACTTTCACTTGGGCTTTTTAAAATCAGCTGGCAAGAAGCCAGGAGCTCATCATTTTAATGCAGTGCAAAATGGAATATGCATAATTATATGCAAGCCATATGTGAGGGAGACAGCTCAGCTGTGAATTTCAGGGGGCCAGGAAAGAGAGAGCAGTTAGGGCTAAGATGAGATGAGAGCAGAGCGGAGTGCAAGTGTCACCCAAATGAATGGTTTAATGAGTGTGCTGCAGACACGCCTCCTTTCACCTACCTCTCCCTTCTCTCCAACTCCACACCAGAAACCGGTGGAGATTAGAAAGAGAAGACTATGCCAGCGGTATTGCTAATGGGTTCTGTTAATGTCTCCATTTAAACTTCAGCTTTCTTAATTAACAGTGTAGATCAAAATAACCAGTAACTTTTAATGCAGCTTCTTAATTAAATCTATTTTTTTTACTGCATTTGATTGAAGAATCATTGTTTTTACTAGATCATTGCTCCTTTCAGATCTTTATTTAAAAATCAAGGGGAATCAGTTTATCTCTAATAGTATTACAATGCAAAATATAACTATGCAAATTGCTTTTCTTATGGCCTTGCTATTAGAATTTTTTAAAGTGCATTATCTAGAGATTGCTTAAGCATGCCAAAAAGTTTAAACACGTATGTATGTCATCTAATTCTAAATGTACAATGAAAATCACTGCAAGACTAAAGTGGTGGTTATTTCCAACAAAATTATTTGATTTTGGTTTGCTTCATATTATTTTAAATATTCCACCACAGTGAATTTGCATGTTCAAACTAAACTATGTAAAGAAAAATAAATCCCAAATTTTGATATCTAAAAGGCGTACTGCGTATTTAAACAAACTTCGTAATAATGTTGTTATTTCTGGATTCCCGTTTGTTTAATGATCTGAGCTGTTATGCTTTTAGCTTTCTTTTCTTCCATTATTTGTAAGTCCCTAAATAGGCCATTATATCTCCCTTCAGGCTAGAGATGAAGATGGACGTGCTGAAAATTTTCCCCAGCAGCACTATGCTAAGGAAACTCCAAGGCTTGCCTTCAAGAATAACTGCGAACTGCTTGTAAGAATAACATACTTACAACAAGTCTAGAATGTTACTTTAGCACAGTGGAAACAGTTTTTGAAAGGGTTTGTTCATTATTACATAATTTATGAAGCATTATAGTTTTTCTGTATAGAGTTCTAAATGCTAATTCTGATATCACTGAATATTAATTATAAGATCTCAAATTGTTTGCAAATCTTTTCTATCTGATTATAGAGCTTGGATGGCCCTGTCTTTATTAGCTTGTTTTGTATAGTAGTTTTTAAGCAGCCGTTTGGAGCATGGCTAGTAAAGTTAAAAATACAGAGAAAGACAATTGATATATGTAGCTTGGGAAAAAAACCAATCTCACCCCCACCCCTCCTCCCACTTCCTAATTGTACACTATTTTAGGAGACAGCATGGTAATATTTTGTGCTGCTAGGAAAGATAGCAGAGCTGACACGCAGTACTCCCTTTAGAATTCAAGTATTCCTACACTCTCTTGCCAAACTCAATCAGGCACTCTCATCTCTCTGTAGAAGTCAAAGCAGCGACAGGATGCGGGATGTTTACCAGTCGTGAGAGAGCAGATATCAGCTGTGACGGGACTCTGTCCAACGCAGGGTTAATTTGCTGTTCATTTTAGCATTTACAGTGAGACAAGATGAAAAAGCAAGCAGGAATGCCTATTATATTTCTATTAAATGAATCTGTTGGGACCTAATGTTCTTGATTAGCTTTTGAAAATGAGTGCTCCGAAATGCGTTTTCTGTTTACCTAAAGTAAACAGAGAATGAATTGTCATTTATTTAGAGATTCAAATACTGCTTTTGAAAATGAAGCTTTATGAGGGATCGAGCTCTGTTGTCCCTAAATGTTCTTTTCTTTTCAATTGCATTAAAGCAAAACATTTGCTCCAACTAAATGAAAACACTGAAAGAGAATGCGGATGCTCAGTTGTCACATTTTGAGGTAGTCTCATTTCTGTTCTGTTTTTGGCGGCGCGCAGGACAGCCCTGCCAGGTCTCCGCATTAGGAAGTCCCACATGTCCCAGACGTTGGACTTAGCTCTGATACCAACTGTTCATTAAAAACAAAGTGTCCAAAGAGCAGGAGAGGAGAGAAAAATACAGTTCGTGCCCATCCTAGCCGCAGTCCCCCTTCACAGCCTGCAAGGTACCCCTATAACAGCACCACTCCTTCTGCATGGAGTCCCTGCAGTGGTCCATCCACAAGCAGGCTCGCTGCTTATAAATGCATTTTCCCCCCCTGAAAACGTAACTCGCCTTATATTTTTTCTTAGAGCTCTTAAACTTCAGGCCTGCTAGCATTGCCTGTTCTAGGGAAGCCCTTCATTTCAGTGTCAATGCTTTGCTCCATTACTATGGTTATCCAGCAGAAGACAGTGGCAATATTAAAATGCTTTTGGGAGTAGTTTGCCACTTAAAATTAACATGCCAGGGCCTCCCTGGTGGCGCAGTGGGTTAAGTAATGCACTATGAAGCAAACCGCAGGACTGCAGCACAAGTTCAATCCCTGCCTCCAGCCAGGGAGGGAACCACATGGCATAGCAGATCTCTCCTGCCTCGCCCGCTGCTTCCCTCAGCAGTGTGTTTCAGTCAGTCTGCCTGTTCTGCTGCTCCCCACTCTGTCTCTGGTGAATCCTCTCACCCTGGACTCTGGCCTGACCCCAGCTCTCGTATGTATAAATAAATAAAATCTTTAAAAAAAAATTAACATGCCATACTTCACTCCCTAGGCCACCACCCCCTCCAGTTATTTATTAGAAAAAGCAAGCATGCCTGAGTCCTAGTTGTGGCCAGCTTATATTGGAGGAAGTAAAACATATATGTGGACAACTTTCCAGCTATCTTTAGAGAAAATATATGTGTAGTCGTTGCTGTGCTTTAAACACAATATTGTGTTGGCAGTAGTTTTGAAAGATTGGTGCAATCTTTGTCCTCCTAGTTACTGTTAGAAATGCTTTATTTTGGTCAGCATACTTTCTTGTGATAAAAGTAAAAGGAAAATGAAGAGAAAAACAAGCTTTTTTTTTTTTTTTTTTTGAAAAACAAGCTTATTTCTCAAGGGAGAAATTTAATTTTTTTTCAACTGTAAGAGAAGCGATGGCATCTGACTGGTTATGAAGTCCTGAGAAATTACACTTCTATATGAAAGAGATGTGTTCATTCTTAAGACAGAAACAGGAAGTCCTTGGAGTTTTCTTAGGACGGCTTAAGAGTAAAATTTTAAATGCTCAGCAAGAAAAGACCACATGCTCTTCCATAAGGTGCGCTTAGATTAAAGTGGTTCTGCCGTCCTGCATGGGTCTCTGCAGCAAGAACTGTGGTAGGTATAGGAAGTGGGGAAGCACTGTTGAGGACTGATGGATTTTAGGAGAAAGCATCAAAGTCATAGGTTGCTTCTAGGCCCCTGGTCATCAGGAGCCCATGGCTGAGAGGCTAGTCCTTTGGACACAGGTGCTGGCAGATTATTCCCTGGCCAGGTAGACTGGACATTTTCTCCATCTTCATTATTGACTGTTGCTTTTCTGTGCCCTCCCCCACACCCTCAGCCTTTGCTTCTTGGAAGAGGGAAGAATATTAAGTAACCTAAACAAAAGCAAAGTTAAATCGATGCCCGGAATACCCAAGTGTGTTTAATCAGAAGGTACTGACAATGAAAGCATTGCTGATAGAAAAATCTGCTATGCCACTGTAGATTTCCTGTAGGGTATTGATTTTTCCCATTTAAATCCCAAGCTGTGATATGTGCCTTCACACTTAATGTACAACACAGATGACTAGATATTTAACTTGGTGGCCAAGATTCTTTGATTGGTGATTGTGTAGCAGCTTCCTTATGCTTTTTATTAATTTTGAAAATGCGAGGCTGTCAAGATGAATGATGTTAGGTAAAACTTGAATACTAGTTGATATAGCACCATTCAGTGTGATCCCATCCAGCTCTTCATAGATAGTTACGCATGTGCACACGTGTGCAAACACACAGACACACACACACACACAGAACCTCCCCCACCCCCAGGTATTTTGCCAGCATATCTAAGCTCATGATCAGAGCAAATAATTTTCAATAAAGGAAAATGCAGGGAGCCCACAGCACATTAACACTGTGACCACATCACTTATGAGAGCCCAGAGGGGCCTTGCCCCAAGTTCCAGCTTCACTGCTGGTCCCTTTAACATTACTGCATCATTATTGCGGACTGGAAGACCTTCTCATTTTCCCTATTACATCACTAGTGGGAGTTGGGTCAAGAGCTAGAATGAGGGGGAACTGTAGTCGTACTATGAGCTCATACCTTCTCCTTGACCAGTACTTTCTCAACTCTTGAAACCCAGCTGAATTTCTGTAAGAACTTGCAGAAGTATAGCAAACCCTAGGTCCTTAGAGGGAGAAGACTGACAGGTAGAAGAAAAGGAAATATTGGGCCTGCTGGGGAGAAGGAACAGAAGACAGCTTAGCCTACTCCCAAGTGCCGGTATTCAGGAGGATGTTCAAAATACAGCTCAAGAACAGCATTAACCATATACTGTAATTTGATTGGAAAGAAATGTGGTTGAGAAAGTCTAAAAGGGAAAATATGAGAAAGAAAATAAAAGGAGAATCAGCCTGTCTTCCTGATTCCCAGATTGCCAAGTCATCCTCTTGACCAACTCTCACCCTCTTTGGCTTTCCTCAGGCTATTAGGGGTGGGGGCTTTGCAGAGGGAACCCACAACTGGGAGCCTTAAAAATAGCATCTGGGAAGAATTCTTTCTGGTCACTTATTACAATGGCAGTGTAGGGAGAAGGTAAAAGCCATTTTAGTTTTATAGCTTCATGAACAGAGTTGGTAGGGAAGAGAGATGCTTAGGCATCTCTGGGAGCTGATTTGTCCATCTCATTTCCTTTGGAGACAGACAGGTGGATTAGAAGAGTAGGACATAGCCCTCAGGTAGAGCTTCTGATACAGAAACTGCTCTGTGTTAGTGCAGTGTTCAATTACGAAGACATCATTGAGCATTTTCCTCTGTAGGGCATTACACTAGACAGTGCTTGTGGGGAGCACAAAAGAAAAAACACAGGGGCCTCCCTGGTGGCGCAGTGGGTTAAGCAACGCACTATGAAGCAAACTGCAACCACTGCAGCACAAGTTCGATCCCTGCTGCCAGCCAGGGAGGGGACCCACATGGTGCAGCAGACCTCTCCTGCTGTGCCCGCTGCTCCCCTCAGCAGTGTACTTCCATTGATCTGCCTGTTCTGCTCCCGCTCTGTCTGTGGTGAATCCTCTCACCCCCCACACCTCTGGCCTGTACCCCAGTGCTTGTATGCATAAACAAATAAATCTAAAAGAAAAAAAAAAAAGAAAAAAACACAGACCCTTTTCTGAAGGAGCTTACAACTCAGTAGGAATAGGGGGTCCATACAGCTCCATAGCCCTAGGAATATGGGCTCTCAGGTCTTCCTGAAAGATAGGATTTTGCCTCAGTTGGCCTTTAATGTGTGCAGTATCACCCTGGTGGTTTAACTAAGGCTCTCAGGCACAAAGGCTTAAAGTTTATGGTGACATATCTGGCATTACATCCTAAAGGGCCCCTGTTTCACTACTTAGATCTCTCTGAGCTTCAGTCTTCATCTGTAAAATAGGATAATAAAAGATAATAACCTCAGAGGATATTGTAAGGGTTGAAAGCAATGACATATTTAAAGTGCCTGGTACATAGTAACATTCAGTACATATTAACTGCTATTATGACTTATTTTAGTGATTGCTGTCATTATAAAGTAAGCTGTGCCCTGAGAGAATACCAGCAAAGTTCTGGAGCACAAAGGAGGGAGAGATGATTCCCATACACGGCAAGGAAGACTTAACAAAGGAGGACACCTTTGACCTAGGACTTACATGGCTTGGATTTTGATAGTCTAGAGGTGGGGTGTAAGGAAGCATTTCAAGCAGAGAGAAAGAACTTGGGCACAGGCAAGGGTGTGGGAAATTACAAGCCAGGCATCCCACACTTGAGCTAACATCTAAAGGGAGTTGGAGTACAAAGTATCTGAAAGGTACAGCATGAGCTGGCAAGATGACATTTTTGCAGTGGTCTCAGTAACTGGTATCATGCTTTTGAGTTTGGACTTTAGTAGTCGTGCCTCATGTAAATTCCTAGTGCTTCTTTGGATTAAATTTTTTTAATGAAAAGTTTCTAACAAACACAAAAATAGAGTCATAGAAATGTACCTCCAGTATCTGTCATCCAGCCTCAACAGTGATCAACACGGTCCAGTTTTGCTTCAGCTATCCCTTCACCCTCTGCATCCTCCCAGCCTTTTCCTGCTAGAGTTTCATGAAGCAAATATGAATTTGTAGTCAAGATGTTAGTACCCCACTTCTTTGATTAGAGAGATTTACTGACACTGATTGGATGGGGTTCGGAGCTTTGGGACCGTGTACGTATAAAAGAATAGGTTCTTGGTTCTGTAGGAAGGGTGATCTTCCTTTCCTGTTCAAGACAACTCTGTATGACTTGGACAATAAGATCCAGAATAAGAGGCCCTTGAGGTGAACGCCACAATGCCAGAGATGACGTGAGTCTTCTTTGCTCTGGTCCCAAATGTATTTTTAAAAAAATAAGATCAGATCTCTTTGCAGCCTGGCCCTGCTCACCAGTGCACGCTGGTCTCATCACAGCAATGAGGGGGAAATTATGGATTGTTGTTATTTGTTAGCTACTGCTAGGATTACCAGCTAGATCATAGAAATTTAATGAGTTCCCCCAAAAGATGATGGAAATTGCTGCATTTCACTTGAAAGTTGATTGGCTCCATTTTTCTTTTGAGAAAAACCAGAATTCTTATTTATTTAGAATAAAAAGTCTAACTGGATTGCATATTCCTGTTGGCCTGAGCAATGTATTCTCTTCCCAAAGACAGACCATGTGGGAATCCAATATTTGAGAGACTTTTCAAAATAGGTGCAATTGACCAAAGCCCCTCCCATTAAATACAGTTGGTTTGATAGAAAGCCAGCTTGGTGCCCCAGTTCAACTTGAATTTGCACACTGTTTTTTTATGTGACATCTGAGCAGCACAGGCACTGAGAATTAAAATTCATAGTGACACACTTAGACTCCCATCACATCAAATAAAATAAGATATAATATGTGTATACATAGTGTGTGTGTAGCAGTTACCTGAAATAGTAATTATAAAAACCCCAAATGCAAAATAATCCAGAAAACCTTAGGTAGGGGCTGGTTGCTATGTAGAGAAAGAGTTGGCCTGTCTCATTATGTTTTCCATCTGCCCTCTAGATTCCTTTAGTTGGGGGCTATTCATGAGCTCCCAGCTTTCTAGCCCACGCTTCAGAAATATAGGAATTTTTAGAAAGAAAAGGAATGATCTTTGATTAAGCAAGGGGGCAAATGCAGTAGAGGGAGCACATTTATATGCTCTAGGAAGATTCTCCATCTAGATGTGACAGAAGGAATGGATTCTGCTTAAGCTGTTCTGTTTCACCTGCACATTCCTCTGTTCCATCTGTGCTGTTGTTTAACCTTGTTCTCCAACTGGGTCTGCTGCTTCTCTCTCCTACTTCTTTCTTTCCAGCCTTTTGGCTCCCTTTGCTGTCATGACTATGTGGTTTAGAACTGTCTCCTGAATAAAGACCCTCTATGCATACTAGACAGTCTTTCTTCCTACCATGAAAAACTTACTTTAATGCTCTCTTTTTAGTTTCTGTTTTGGTGGGAGAAGCCATGTAAAGAAGGACTAGAGTTTTGCCCTAGTCTAGGGAGCTTTTTTGGCCTCAGGGACCTTGGTTTGATCAAAGATCCCTAACTCCCAGCAAGGTTTTTAGCCAAAGCATTTGGGATATTAAGAGATCTTTGCCTACTTATTTTCAGGGCCATTGCACAAAATGACAGAGGAGCTATGGTTTACATGTTGGCTTCTCACATAATGCATTGCAGTAGTGCTTGGAGTCAGAGTTATCAGGGCCAGATGTTCTCCAAGGGAGTCACCTGCTGTGGTGGTAGAATGGGCTTCCAATTCGGCTCTGCAGATACACCAGCTGTGCAACCTGGGCAAGATTCTTACCGTCCCTGAGTCTCAGAGTTGTTATAAACACCACGAGGATGAATACAGAACCTACCTCATGGGGTTGTTGTGAGGAGTAAATGAAATCATGATATAAAGCCCTTATTTTGCCTGCCACTTCATAAAAGTTCAATAAGAAGTACTCTTATTGCTAATAAAATGGGGCTAGAAGGTTTAAACAAAAGCTTATGGCAGATGCCATGTTCTCTAGTTCATTCTCTAAATAGAGTCTCTTCTAAATTGGTATGAATAGATGGATAGAAGCTCATTAGTAACATTTGAATTAGGACAAAGAACTTCAGAGAAACCCTTGAACATCCACCCACTTGCCTGTTTATGCCCAGGGCACTGGAAATGCCCCTTGGCTGAATAGCCAATGATGCTGAGTTGTGAGGTACTGCAACATTGAAATACCTTTTTGAAGAAGATAACAAAACTTTGAAAAAAGTAATACAGTGTTGTAGTGAAAAGCTTTTGGGCCCTTGAACCAGACGGGTTCTGGTCCAGATTCAGGAAACTCTATCACTTCACTCACTGACTATGTGACCTTGGGCGGTCATTGAAGCTATGTCTGTGTCCTTGTCTGTGAAATGAGAGCAACAATTGTGTATATTCTGTAGGGTTGGTGTAAGGACCAAATGAATAAAAACTATGAGGTACTTAAAACAGTATTTGGCAAACAGTTGGCACTCACTGTTATTGGATTATTTCTTCCAAGGTTGAGCACTTATCAGCATATAATAGACTATCATTTGGCCAAATTTTGTAATAATCAGTTATTTGAAAGTCTTGAGTATATAAATTTGCCTGCAAAAGCCACAAAATGCCCTCATGAACAATGAGAGAGACAAAGTACATTATACAGATAACTCTGAGAGCTAAACTTAATACATAGTATATAGAGAGAGTATATATGTGGTATAATACATATCTGGTATATAGGTAGCATAGAGCTAAACTTAAATATAGAGTATGTGTGTATGTATGGCACTCAAGGAAGACTCTTCATGATCCAAGATTCCTTCATCTTGCCCTACCATTGACTTATAAAATTGTTAATCTTAGAAATATGCAGCTGAAAAATAAATGCCAGCGCAAAGGAAAAAATTAGCACTTACACATGAAAATCACTGTAGAAGTGAGTGGATGTGCCTCTGATAAGGCTGTGTGTGGGGGGGAGGGGGGGAGACAAGAAACGGTCCTCTGTGGAATGTCTTCAACATGCCAGCACTGGGCTCTATAGACCCTTTTTTAGATCCTTTATTTTCCATAACTTCGCTAAGTAGTTATTGTTATTTCTGTTTTAGATATGGGGAGATTAAAGTTCAGGGAATTTATGCCCCTTGCCCTGGGGAGGGCAGAGAGGGGTGCCAGAGGGTGGCACGGTGCTGCACCTGACCCCTGTCTCTGACTTGTGCTTGGACCAGGACATGCTGCTGGGGTGGGGACCTGGTCCCAGGGAAAGATTCGATCTATGTTTGAGGGATGAAGGAATTAAGAAATTAATTCAGAATCGCCCCTTCTAACTTCATCATAATAGTCATTTGATAGAATAGTGTTTGATAGAATTCTGAAGCCGGAAAGGACATTTATGGAGAATGTTAGGAAGGAGAATTTGTTCAGAAAGGCATGTCAATGGTTGAGAATACCCTGTAACCTAATAAATCGTAGGGAAAGGAACCAAAGTATATGTCTCTTAATTTGGTAGTCTTGGCACAGTAACAGAATAGCTGTAGACTATAAAAAATACAGACTTCAATGTGATATAAACATTTGAGTACATATATAGAGATATGTATGTTTTAATCTGACAGCAAGAGTTTATATATGGTAACCTCTAAGTCTTTCTTTTAAAGATTTTTATTCTTTTCAGTATTAGTAAGGTCATCTTAAAGGCTCTTTTGGTTTGGTCAAGTTGTATTCTCAGAGTAAACTGATGTATTTCCTTCAAGATTCTGAGTCATCAAGTAGCATAATGGAGTAAAGTTCAGTCTCATTCTCCTTTGTTTTAACTGCTAGAACTGAACAACTACCTAAAATACCAAACAGAATTTGCCTCCAATGGTTGCACGGAAACTCTAGGTCATATATCAAGCAAAATCAGAAAATCAAATAGGATATCAATTATCAATGTAATAGCGCACAAGTAACCAGCCAGAACTAATATTAATCATATTCAGTCATGTGATTGGTTTATGGTTAAAAGAACAATCTAACTAAAGTCTCTTAGGAGAAAAAGGGAAAGTTTACAAAAAATATTCGCAGGAGAATGACATATGTGAGTAATAAGAGGTAAGAAATTGGAGCTAGGGATGTAGGGGTGATGGGAGACTGGTGAGAGGGAATTGTAAAAGGGGAAATAAGATAGAAGCCCTGGGTAAGCTTTCAGTGAGCTGCATTCAGAAAACAAGAGCCTAAAAGAGTGTATTTTCTCATTGCATTTTGGCTTGAAGTGTCTTTTGTAATTGTGGGTTTTGTACATGTCTATCCTTGTGGTCCGAGGCACCAGGTTTTCCTGAGGGCTCTCGTCCCAGCTTGTCCTTCCTGTTGCATGGCCACGTACTTGTTGGGACACTGTCGTTTGCTTCCAGATGAGGCTCCCTGATGGAGAGCTCTGTGAGTTGGGTGCTTTGTCTTGTTCTTCACTATCCCCTGCACTTGACTCACACCATATTTCATGGATTCGAAGATGCAGTTTCCTCTCTAGTGTTCTACCATCTCAGAAATGGAATTGTGTATAACAATTGATGACCTGCCATTTTTTAATTGGCAGTGTTTTTCCCTAGTGGCATGAAAGAATGGTATTTTAACAATCAATGGTCATGTGGATTCAGTGAAGTGTGGAAGTGGGTGCTCCATTTGATTATTTGATTACTGAGTGCATGTGATCACATCTCTCCCTGGTTCTAGTTCATGTAAAAATGAAATGCTTAGGGTTGGTTCTGGATTGTGTGCTGATCACTGATGAGGTGGAGTGGGGAGTTGGCCTCTGGGTATCCTGGCTGAATATTTCACTGTTGGGTACTTTTCCCCAGTGTACCCAGTAGGTGAGTTTGTTCTTCCAAGTGAAATTTTGAACCAGTTAAGACATACTCCAGAGAAACAAGGTTTAAAATAAGAAGCAGTACTTTTGCCTTAATTATCCAGAAAATTACTTTATATTCTACTCTGAATTGCATATCCATCAACATTTCTTTTGAAAACTCATGAAGATACCTTGGTAGAGGAACAGTGATTTCTTTTTGTGTCTTGATAGGACAAATTGTAGATTTTATTAGGATAAAGTATGTGTTTTATAAATTAGGATGCTGTTCCCCATCATTATCCATGGCCACCATCATCTCTTAAAGGGGTTTCCAACCTTGGGAGGGAAAAGTACACATATGGGCATTAATTCCACTTCAAATTTTATAATCCACATTCAGGATATCAACTTGTATTGGTAAAGTTGGACCCTAAATCTAACTTGTGAAATACTCAGTGTCTTATAGTTTTCATATTTTAGTACCTTTGGTTTCCTTTGACTTCAAGATTTGAGCTTGACTCTGATATTATAAGAGGATCTGCTAGGCACTTCTTTGTGTGAAAAGGGAGGGAAAACCCCATAAACATTTTTAAGTATCAAAGCCAAAGATGGGAAGGGAGGCAATATTTAAATACTGCACATGTGTTAGAATAAGGCCTTCACATAGAGTACCCAGATTTAAAAAATGTGAAATAATTTGTGGGACCTCCATTATAAAGCTTTTTCAATCAGTGGTGCTTTGTTCTTGACTTTGAAATTGTCCGATAAATGTGTAAGGGTACTCCCAGGGAACTCAACGCCGTTTTTAGTATAGAGAAATATTTATGTATTTGCCAGATAGCTTGAATTTTGAAAATATCCATATATACGCATATAAATCATCACATATATACACGTATACAGTACAACATACAAAGGCAAATTTATATATCCTAAGAAGAAATGTGGAGCCATTTATATAGATGTATATATGTATATATACATATATCTATGTAAAGGAAAGTGAAAATAAATGAGACCATTACAAAAGTGCTTATAAGCCTGTGGCATTTACGTCTCAATAACTTACGCAGTATTGTTCTTATGATAGTTATGTGTTTAAATGTGACTACATAAAAATAAATAGCTGGAAAATAAAGTCATAATGAAATTTTTATTTTCATTTTTCATCAGCATTTTGATTTTTAAACAGTGTCTGACTGTCATCAAAGCAACCAAGTCAAAAGTGGAGACACATCAATGGAGACAGCCAGTCTTGATCATTCAGACCAAAAGATCTTTTATCAAGGGATGTATTCGCCCTAGTTTATTTGGTTTGAGTAGATTTTTTTATACTTCTAATTTGTTCTTTTATATACACTGCAAAAAGATGTAAACCCTTTTTAAAAATCTGGGGTCTCTTTAGTGCCATGGACACATCTTAAAAACTGAAGTTAATATGAGAATAGTCAGTTAGAGGAACTGTGTGTGAGAGACCCAGAATTTGGAAATATTTGTTTTTCAATCAACATGCATCAATTGAGTACTGTCATATCCTGAGTGCTGAGCTTAAAAGTCATGTATGGCAGTGCTAGGTAGGGTCCTTCTCATAGGTCCTTCTCACAGATTACAGACAAACTGTGCTGTTACGAACAGTGAACTTTCCAGAGGACAGTGGGATGGTGATTATAGAGTAGGAAAACACATGTAAGCATTATGTGTACAATAAGCGGTGGTGGCTGGAGTCATCAGGAGTAGATTCTTGGAAGAGCTAAGCCTGGGCTGGTGGTTGGAGGTGGGTAGGGGATGGAAGGGCACCCCAGAAAAAGAAAAGACTGGGCATGCTGTGGTGGAAAGGGAAGTGAGCAGCGAGCCATGGAGGGGGCTGGGGGCAGTTGGAGACTGCCTGGACGGGCATCATTTGTGAGTGGTGAGAACAATTAACTCTGCAGGTTGTGGTCAGATAACAACAGTGAGAGCTCATCTACTTTTGGTGTTTTAGACTATAAGGATGTACCAGGTACCTGAGCCAGGAAGTTCTGTAATGTAAGCAGTGCTTTCACAGGTTGGAGGTCAAGAGCGGGAGGCTTCTAGAAAGCAGTTAGAATAGACCAAGCACACTGTGATGAGGACTCAGGCTTCTCACAGCTGGGAAGGGGAGAGAGATACTGCAAATGACTGTCCGAAAATATTGGTTACCAAGTCCTTATGACTGTGTTAATATAAATAACTGGCAGAGATCTCATCTCAAGTCAGCTTTCTTGTAAATTTAGATTTTGGGTAACAGTTTTAACTGAGTAAAAAGCTAGTTGTGTACAATAAGAAAAACAAGATCAAAGTAGAGGGAAGACACTGAAGTTTAAAATATTTATGATCCAGAACGATTCAGAGATCAGTGTGATTTAAATAGTAAAAATCTAAACTAGTGGGAAAAGGTTCTTAAATTTGGCTTCTTTGAGGAGGGATAGACTCTCCAGTACGAAGACCACAGTCACCCCTGCTCAGCAGCTGGCACCCAGGCAGTGGGGTGTAGATGTCCTGGAGGACACTTACTTGGTCCACTTCCTGACTGTGTGGTTCTGCCCATGACCTTGGAAAGGTCAGCTTCTGCCTTGTAAAACAAGATTAACAGCTGTACACACCATTTGAAGTTGCTTTTACAAGCTAAATCAGGTAATACATTGAGAGTCTTTGACATATTTTTTTTTTATTTTTATTTATGCATACAAGAGCTGGGGTACAGGCCAGAGGTGTGTGGGGGGGGGGTGAGAGGATTCACCACAGAGAGCGGGGAGCAGAACAGGCAGATCAACGGAAGTACACTGCTGAGGGGAGCAGCGGGCACAGCAGGAGAGGTCTGCCGCACCATGTCGGTCCCCCCCTGGCCGGCAGCAGGGATCGAACTCGTGCTGCAGTGGTTGCAGTCTGCTCCATAGTGCGTTGCTTAACCCACTGCGCCACCAGGGAGGCCCAGAGAGTCTTTGACATATTAAATAAAAAGTAACTAATAGAGGAACTAAGCTTTTGTATTTAACTTTTAAAAGAAGGAAATGCCAAAACCAAAACAAAATACTCAAGAGTATTCAGAATCTTTTTTTTTTAAAATGAAAAGTTGTATCTCTCTTATGATAGTTTTGATCCTATGAACTTTGCTTACTTTTTACCCCTTACATGCGTACAGGACTCTGCAGGGAGAACTGTCATTTATCCAGTAACGACACTAAAAATTATCAGGATCTTCATCAAAGAAAAAACATTTTATTGAACTAATATACAGTGATTTTCAGGGAAGAACGTTTCACAAAAGGGCCTGCTCATTAATCCCCCAATTAAATATCTTACAATCCCATGTTGCCTGATTATTTTAATTACCTGATCATTCAAAATTCCACTTTTCTTTTGGAGAGAAGTACCATCACATACTTCTTTCACAAAAAGTTTCACAATATATGAATCGGGCACTTAATTATTGATTCGATAAGTCAGTTTTCCAGATTTTGCAGTGTGGAATACATTTGGGACTTGTTACAGTTGTAGAAATGAAAAGCAAAGAAATAACAATCCAAAATAATGTGAGTGGATGTTATTTAGTAAACTTGGTATAGTGGGAGAGCATCTCCCTGGGTTAGACCTCCTCTTCCAACTAGTTGGGCTGCCTCTACACAAATTATCAAGGTCATGTTCAAGATTAAAATGAGCTGTGGGACAATAAACTGCCCATTAGAACAGAAAAACCATGTAAACAGAAAATGAGACCTAATGTCTTTCCCCATGCCCTGATTTTTTTCTTTCTGAGCTTAATATACCTATTTAGCCTAATTTAGTTTTCGCTTTAGTTATGCTTTCTAAAATTACAATGTGTGTGAGGATTGGAATTTTGTCTTCCAACAAGAATAGAGATTACGTAAAATGCTTTTCTTTCCTCCTTTGGGCAATGGTAAGAGTCACACAAATCCCTACTCTCTGGGTGTAGACAGTCTATAGTGGGGACCCCTTGATGGGAATAGAGGCTCCTGAGCCAGCTGCCCTGTAGGCTGCGCCCCAGGCTCTTGCATCCTTCAAGTATCAGCCCCAGCAATGAAAGTGCAGTCATTTCTTTTTAGGTGGCAAAACTAACCATTCAAAGTTATTTTTAGAATTCAAAGTCAAGTTTTTAAAAACTGTGGTTGAATCTTTTGTTTAGAAAAATGACCACAAGACACGAGTTGTATTTTAAGCTTTCTATGGTAAAACAAAGAAATGACAGGACTTTTGAAGATGTTGATGGCTGGAGCAGAACCTGGGAAGAGATAAAGTTTCTGGAACAAATTCTCCTTGGCTCTCAGCTACCATCACCGCTATCTCTTTAGCTTATCCTGGCTCAGTGTTAACATATCTAATCTTAACTGTTTCCATAAGTCAAATAGAATTTTATGCCACTGCACACACTCTCATGCTTTCCTTAAAACCTGTGTCATGGATTCCTTCTGTCATCCAGGCAGCAAGCTTTTACTAAGTGCCTACTACGTGCGGGGCCCAGATGGACTTGGATGGATAGTAGACTCATTTTTACAGAATTGCAACCCTAATTTCCCGAAGATCTTTGTACATTTATACTAGATATGTGAAATATACTATAGCTAGAGCTAAAACCGCCTTAATAAAGGCTTTGAATCGGTGCTCAAGAAGTACTTACTGTGTGAATGAATGAACAGACCATACCCATGGGGCTCC
Source organism: Galemys pyrenaicus (assembly GCA_019455555.1). Classification (NCBI taxonomy): domain Eukaryota; kingdom Metazoa; phylum Chordata; class Mammalia; order Eulipotyphla; family Talpidae; genus Galemys; species Galemys pyrenaicus. The sequence continues at coordinate 2,407,175 of JAGFMF010011446.1, read as the reverse complement.
CTATTGGCAATTTTCCACAGCTGCCTCAGACCCTGAGGTCTCTCCTGCGTCTTAGGAGTTGTCAGGAATGTCTGGAATGTGGCAGCACTGGCTGAGCTGAGTTCCTCTCTGACACATTTCTGAGTTGCCCAGTTTCTTGGGCAGAATGAATAGGAGCAGAAGGTATAGAAGCCACCTTTGAGCTTGAGAATTCTCTGTGGGCCCCATCCCAATGGTGTACCTCCTCCTCTACCCCACCCCAATAGCCCAGATTGATTTCCCAAATGGGAGAGAGAGTAGGACCTGAGAAAATTTTTTTCTCAAATTGGCATTCAACTCCCTATATCCATGTTTGTGCCTGAATTTAGCTACTAGTGAGATATCAAATGCAGTTCTCAAGACATTAGGTTTCAAAATATGCATTTTTCATTGTTTTTTGAACTATTTGGCTTAAGATTTTAAATGAAAGACTCACTCTGGAAATGCTGCCACATTCCTGGGCTTAAGTGATACTCTGCTGATCCAGGAAGGCAGACTGAGCTTCCAAGAGTACCCCTAGTTCTCTTCTACCTCCCTCTCTCTCTCTCAGGCGATTCTTACAAAAAATGTCAGTGGGTCCAAGATACCTTCTCTGGAACCTTCGTTCTGCTGAATTGGCCTCACAGAATTGTCATCCTTCATTTTGAAGTAGAACTATGCAAAGTCTTGAATTTTATTACAGAATTTAATACCAATAATTACTTAAAATTTAATGAATTTCACTACTGATTTAATTGCTTTTGAGTAGTTCCACTTAACTTATTAAAGAGAAGCAAGGACATATTCATTTAATGAGCAGCAGAAGTCTTGCCCTCACATCTGCCTACATTCTCTTTTCAATTAATCAATTATAGTCTGATGGTGTATAATTACACATTAAGAAAGTTATTGGATATCGCAGCATGCTTGTCCCAGGGGGCTCATGAATACACTAATATAACACACCTGTAATGACCTGCGCTCAGATCTGCAAATTACACTCATTTCTCTCTCTCTCTTTCTCTCTCTTTGCTAAATTAAGATGAGCGCAATTACCATTAACTTTTTGAGTCACATCTAGTTAATGTGATATGGAGAGAGAAAGTGAAAAATAAAAAGACTGAAAGGAAAGTAAAAATGGAAGAGAAGGGCTTCATATGTAAGTCTAAGTAATCTGCCTTTTGGAATCAGCTTCCTGAGACCCAGTGCTGACTCCCAGCTACTGGAGTGCTTTAGAGGGGCGGTGGCCGTCATCCGAACTGTGTCTACTGCTTATGCCAAATACTCGAAAAAACCAGGCCACCATTATTTGAACTCAAATAGTGACTTGCTTTTCAGTTTCCTCAACCTCCTGATGAGGGAAATAGGAAAACCTTTTGAAATCACATTCAGGCAAATTTGCTTGGCTTGTTTCAAATCAAACCAAGGTCTGGAACTGATCCCCATGCAGGAGCACTAAGCCTCTGCATAGCAACTAAGCTGCATTAAAAAAAAGAAAGAAAGAAATTGGAAAAAAAAAAAAAAAGGAAAAAGAGGAAGAAAAAAGAACCCACTAAAAATGCAGCACAAACAAAGAGCAAATTTTACTACATTAATGGCCTAAGGCTCTGGTTATGTACATGGGCCTATTCCAGTATGTCCTGATTTATGCTAAATCAGTAAACCCCAACAAGAATCTCTTAATCCAAATTATATAGTCAGAGACATTCCTAATGCCTAAACCAAGAGATTTTAAGCAAAATGCCTTGTTAAAATAAACTTTTGATGTCTGCACAACTCCAACTCAAGAAGCAATCTGTTGACATTTATAGCAAATGCTATCTGAGACAGCGGCAACAGTGGCTTCTTCAGAGCCTTCTTCAGCATAAAGGAATTCTTCTCTCCCTGCCTCTCTCCTTTCCTGTCAGAAACCTGTCAGAAGCTTCTGTTATTCCTCATCAAGTAGGTCAGATCTACTGTGATTAATGGCTGTCCATCATAATCGGAAGGATACATTGATAGCTTGAGAAGCTCATGGACATGCAGATGAATGTGGTGAACGAGCCCTGTTGGTAGGAAAGGGCTTGCTTTGTTGATGTTTTTAACTCTGTAGCCAATTTTGGGTGTTTTAGGGGCTGTTTTCCCTCCTTACAGCCTCTGGCCGTCCTCCCCCTACTGTCACTTAGGCAAAGGCCACCATTTGCTTCTTGCTTCTCCAGGGGATGCCTGAGACCCAACTAGTCCTAAATGGAGGGTGTATGTGAGTGGCAGCGGCACCCCGTGTACTTTCAGGGTGTGCCCCTTCCTGGTACTCCTGGCCTGTCGGGACAAATGTCTCAGCCCAAGGGCTGTCTTCCTGTGTGGGCTCCATTTGTGGCATCTCGTGGGCCTCCATGGGGTTGAATTGTAAATAGTGGCCGCCACATTAAACATGCCATCTGTAGTCCTGTGGGTAGCAGGATGGAACACAAAGAAGATTTATTCCAGGAATATGAACTGATGTTTACAGACATGCCAAGGCTGGCTTTTAAAACACAGTGGAAAACTGTCTCAAAAGCAGTTTAACTACCATGTAATAGAAGCCTGAAAAAAAGTGCTATAGGAGCATAAAGGAGACCTCTATGCTCGGAGAGATGCACCCGGCCAGTATGTCCCCCGAGAGCCCGGACCCCCTAGAGTCTGCTCAGGAACTCCTGGGAAAGAAGGGCCAGAAGGCAGTGGGTGTCTGTGGCTTTCATGGTTTGGGGGCAGAAGGTGTCCCCAAATCCCAGCCCCTGAGAGAGTATCTTAAAAACAGGAAGGCAAGGAAATAAGTTTGGATTGAGCAAATTGTCATTTTCCTTATTTGTTTAACTGGAATTCAGTTTGGGGCATCCTTTATTGGGGCACCCTACCCACAGCAGATACGGACGCTTTCGCTATCAGAATGATGTGCACATCCTCCCCAATTTCATCTATATTGTGTTTTCACAGATCAGTGGTCCTCAAATGAGTTCAGATACCTGGTATTTGGGAGTGGTGTCACTTTTTTGAGAACCATCCATTCAATTTTGATTGTGTGAACTGGGAGTAATTTTTACCTTCTGTAACACACCTAAACAGGTTCCCAAATATATAATCCAGCTGTCTAAACAGGATTGACTGTTTCCGGTTTTCTATTAGTATTCCTGTGGTGTTGATTTTGTCATCTCTGAATGCTCGTTAACAGATGCAGCGGCCTCGGTCTGTGAGATAAATCCTCTCCTACTGGATCAGAGTAATTCTTGTTTATGCAGGCGGTGGCTATTGTGATTCGGGTTCATTTCCCTACGTGTCCTGTTCTGGAGGTCTGGCCACTCCATTTTTGAAGAGAGTGGGTCTCACTTGAAGGGAGTTGTGTCTCACATTCCTAAACTCAACCCTGCCCCTCTGTCCCCACCCTTGCTGCCATCTTTCTCTCCTCCGCACCTCCTTCTCTTCAGAACCAGGGAGAGTGAGACCAGGCTAGGCAGGGGCGCAGGGCCTTCACCTGCACGCCTGTGAGGACGCTCCCTCGTGATGTGTGCTACAGAAACGCCCCTCACCTTGGTCCTGAAGTTGAGACCTGTGTTGGACCCAGACCTGCAAATCAGGGGCCTGTAAGTTTGATAGTTTACATTCTTGAGCCCAGTCCTGGCACCTTGGGGGAGGGGGGTATTGAGGGGCGAGGAGCACGTATATATGTGCACGTGTGTGTGTGTGTGTGTGTGCGCACAGGTGCATTTAGCTACTTTTACTGAAGTTTCAAGTCACCACAGGTCTTCTATATCACAGTATTGTGAAAAGTTTTAAATATGACATTTCAATTCATAGGTGTTTTCGGCCACCAGCCGCCAGGAATTTCTCCCTCTCCATTTTCTCCCTGAGCTTCCAGTTACCCGTCAGCCTGTTCAGAGTCATCTACCCCTCCTGCTCCCTTCTCTCATCTCTCTGCCAGCTCACCCTCCGTGCTCAGATTTCCCTCAACTTTTTATACCAAACAAACTTGCCATCAGCCACGCAGCCTTTACACTTCCAGTTTTCTCTGGGTATGTTTCCCCTTTGTTCTCACATATTGTATACAATAAAATAGCTTTTTCTGAACGAAAGGGGGGCTGTCACTTGTGCTGGAGCGCTAGCGATCCGAGGTGCCGTCCACAGACCACGTGGGGCCAGCAGGACTGAAGTGGGGCGCCTAAGAGGTGGGGAAGCTCAGGGTCTCTGCTTTGTTTCTTAGCTGCCCTTCTGATGGGGATTATCCAACTATAGCGAAATCCTGAAGGCTTCTAATGAAAACTCTTAAAAATGTATTGAATAAAAACATAAATTTGCAAAATCAGTGCATTAACATTTTCCCAGTGGTCTGGGAGGAAACAAAAGTGATTTGATTGCAGAAGCAGCTCCAGCTGGTCCGGCTTATAGACAGTGTGTCCTCAGGAGCTGAGTTTGAGAACCACTGCCCATCTCTGAGAACATCCTAGAAGTGACTCTTCAGCATCCCTGTGGGGCCCCCAGACTACCTCTGAGCCCAGGAAGCAGACCTAAATCCTTTCTCAGATCATATGCCTGGATTGGGGGGTGCAGAAAAATATGGTTCCCTTGAGCGTGGGCTGACCTTCCAACCTCAAGTTGCATATAGAGCCAGCCCCCCTCCAACTACTTAAAATGTGGCCCATCTGCCGGCAGTGCACACTGAGGCCACCTGTGCCCCAGTAGAAATGCAGACTCTCAGGCTCTACCCCAATGTCCATATTCACAACTGGCATTTTTATAAGGTCCCCAGGGCACTTGTGTGCACACTGAGTTCGAGACTCTGGGCTAGGAGATGATAGCAGATACTGCTAGCAGATCCTATCAGTTCGGGTCTGCTTCAGTGGGTCCTTTATCAGTACAGGTTACAACCCGTGACAGAGCACACCCCACACTCCACACCCCGCACTCTCGTTCACAGACGTTGAGAAGCTAACTCTCTATAGCAGGTCAAGGCCTTACCTACAGAGGAGAGGATGGCTTTTGGGGAGTCTCTGGTAGGAGTAGGGTGGGCATGGGTGAAGGTAGATTCACAGTACAACGGCAGGTGTACACTTGAGAAAACATAACTCCTTGGGAAGTTCGGTCACTGCTTTCCTGCAGTGAGAATTTGATGGCTGAGTCTTAGGGCTCTTACTTAGGAAGAAAAGATGAGGTAGCTCAGGGGAATCAGTTCCCAAACTACCTTTCAAACCTGGAGTTTGGGCTTTGTCGTTTAATCCCCAAATGGAAAAGAGATGGGGGGTTCCTCTGGCAGCCCTCCTTAGGGAGGGTGGTCCAGCAGGGTGGGGTGGACGTGGGGACCACAGGCCAACAGGATAGAGGATGGGACTAGCAGGGCATGTACCAAGACTCCCTCCCACCTTGCTTTCTGTCTGTAAGACCAGCAGGGGCTGGATTCAGCTGGCCTCCCCCTGCGCAGGTAGGTGACCAAGGACGGTGGGAAGTGTAGCCAGGACAGGTTAAGTCCCTGCCTCATGATTTCAAAGTAGCTGCCTACAGTGGTGCCCAAGAGGGGCTTATCACTGCTACCATCTCTCCCTCCCCTCCCATGTACACTGAGCGGGTGAGGGAGCTTTGGACTTCGGCAGCCTGGGAGCCCTCGGGTTTCTCATTGTCTGGGGGCTGAGTCCGTTGTCTACATGAAGCAGGGGGACAGAGGGAAGGTGTGTGTGACAAGGGATTGGGTGAGCCTGTGACATCTTTAATCCAGTCCCAATCGACGTGCTTGGTTGGTGTTGTTGATTCAGTGAAGGGACATTTTCCAAGATACCTGGTTTCAAATTTTCTGCCTGTTGGCACCATAAATCATCAAGATAACTTGGCTCTCCAGCGTGCTTCCCGGTCTGCCTTATGTACCCCACCCGGGGCAGAGCACCTGTCAGTCAGATCCTGTGGTTTGGCTTTGTCCAGGCAGCTGGTGATCACTTATTGCACAACAGGGAGGTGAGCTTGAAGGACCATGTCTATGACCACCTGGGATTCCTGGGTTAGGTCAGTGTCAGATACTCTCACCTGTGACTACTAAGCACCCAAGGAACCCCGGTGCACCTTGAGCAGGGCCCTCGTGCCCTGCTGCTGATGTCAGATTCTTGCATTGCTGCAGAAAAAAGTTGAATTAATGACTATCATTTTTTTCCACTTAAAAATTGCTCTTCTGATTTTTCTTAAGCCTGTGTTACATGGTATGTTTTGTAGTAAGAACATGCTAACACTCAAAAAACTGAATAAGTGATAGAAAAAAAGTAATATCGAGGAACTCACGAAGAGCAGATCTTACATTGTTCAACAGCCTTTTGTGTGCCTGAGGGCAGTATGGGACCTGAGGTTGAATTTTTCTAGATGGGTGCATAAACAGTTTAATCAACACAGTCCTATTTTCTGGGCACAGCATTGCTTTCAGTTCAGGTGATAACACAACCATATTGGTATTTCATGGGGTTCTGTAGAGAGCTTTGCCTTCTAATCAGGGATGGGACGCTGTGTCAGTTCGGGTCCCAACGGCTGCTGGAGCTTTTGAGCCTCTCTACGGGACTGGTTCTAGAGAGTGGTGGATTGGCCCATAGCCATGAAGTGGTGTTATCTGAGGGATTACTCAGGTCAAAGGGAAAGGTCATTTCCCACTAGTTACTGGGAATTCCAACAGTAGAAATTATTTTCTTTGGATTTTGATGCTATCTAGGTGAAAAATAAAAAAGCATGGGTGTTGGCATTTGGGGATTCATTTTTGCCTAGGATTAGATTAGGGCCCTGAAGGAAGGATAACCAGGGGACAAACAGACTGTTTAAGCAGAAGGTGGAGCGAAGCATCTTACATCTTACACATCTTAGTTCTATTCAGAACTGACTTGTCTCTCCCTTGACCACACTGGGGAACAGGATGCTCTCAGCGGTTTGGTTGGAATTCTGGTATTAGTGCTTCCCTTCAGGGCAGAGCTTCCTAAATGGTGATCTGTGTCCTGGGGCATGATGCATGAGAAAGATGATGCTGGAGGTCCTTTCAGTGCTGTAGATGGAGGCATAGCGTCCCAGTCCCTTTTTGGAAAGGACACGCTTTTCTTTCTGAGATTGACTTTCCTAGTTGTGTGGTATCAAAGTACTCTTTTAAAAAAAAAAAAAGAATGGCAGTGGTAATAAATAGTAACTGCAGACATGTCTTTAAGCAAAGATAATTCAGAGGACTGGCATAATGTGGCAAACATTGCGCTTTTCCGATTATAGGATTGAGTGTCAAGCTAACGTTACCCAAGGCCCTCGTGACACGGTCATTGCTCTCAAGTTGAAAGTTTCGATATTTCTGAGTGTTCTGCACCAGATATGATATGCAAGATCTTCAAAAGATGAGCTGAGAAATAGACACTGCCCTTGGAGCATCCGGGATAGACATGGCAAAAACACAAGAACACAAGTGACATAAGAACTTCCATTGAGCAAGGGAAGACGAGGCAAAGAGGGGTCCAAGGAGGAACCGATAACATCTGATTAGGAGAGGGGATCAGGGAATTGGGGGACCTGTTAGATTGGGCTTCTGAAAGCTTAGACTGACCCACAGAACAAAGGGACATCATCACTTTTGATCTATTTTTCATACCTCTCCCCAAAGAAATATTGTGGGGGTGTCATCATGTCCACCCCCCCCCCAGCTAGTCACACTTAATCACCTTATTTCAGTAAGTGTTTCATGAAAAGTGAGCCAGACTGTCACTTAGACCTGTGATCTCAGCAGACTTTTTTTTTTTTAAGCTTAAAGTTTTCTTTATTAACACCTTTACTAGCCAACACATAATACAATATTCTGTATTTGGCAATGAAATAATTTATCTTAGAACAATACTTTAATGACTAGAGAGTCTTCATTCTATCATAACTGAACAAGGTCCTCAGTCATGGAGAATAAGTTTATCTTGACTTTTTAATTACAAACTTCACCAGTGAAAAAATATTAGCCATTTAATGCTTTCCTCCCTTACTTTGGAATTGTCTTTGCACCCGCTGGGGTACCTAACCTCACCTTAAAGATTACTTCTGGAGGGTTACATAGGCTGCTGAAGGATGCTGGATTTTGTAGTAGTGACTTTCATATACAGGAAAAGCCCCAAGATTATATAATGAGGCTACACATCCTATTTCTCAGCAAACCCCAAGAGCATGTTGGTGCCTTTGGGTGGAGAGAGAAATTAAGGACAGTTGTGCAGCATAATGCAGGAAGGACTTCTTGTCATGAGCCAACTCGAAGGTAGAATTTGTATGTAATGGCTTGATGGTTGATCCTCTCCCCGGGACTGCTCTGCTTGGTCCTAAGGAGTTTTCAGATTGGAGGAGAGTTCGGGGTTAGCTATACTGAAACTGAGCTGGTGATCTCGCTGCCTGGTTCAGTTAGGTGTTAGGAATCCCAGGTAGACAGTGGAGAACAGAAATTCTGGGAAGGCCCAGCTGGAGAGGCCCTGCACTCCCAGATCCTCACTGCGCTTAGGGAGGACTTGCTGGGAGGAAAGCACTAGGTCAGGCCTGGGCCATGGGGTTATGACCTTGAAATGCTGCCGTGTTATAGGATTGTCTCCTGGTGCCTGCTGACCTTCTGCTGACCAGAACTTCCAGGCCTGAGACGGTGCCCTCCCTCTGCTATAAACATGCACTCCATTTACCAACACCCAGTTGCGGGCCCACAGTGGGCTCTTCATAGGGTACCTCTTCTTTTTTTTAAAGATTTTATTTATTTATGCAGACAAACACTGGGGTGCAGGCCAGAGGTGGGGGTAAGAGGATCCACTAGAGACAGAGTGGGGAACAGCAGAGGCAGATTCACTGAAATACACTGCTGAGGGGAGCAGCGGGCGAGGCAGGAGAGGTCTGCGGCGCCATGTGGGTCCTCTCCTTGACCATGGGCAGGGATCAAACTCGTGCTGCGGTGGCTGCTGTCTGCTTCATAGTGCATTGCTTAACTCACTGCGCCACCAGGGAGGGCCCAGGATACCTCTTCTTAGTCACAGCTCCTCTTCCTGTTGGAGGCCACCTGTCTTGCCACATAGGTTGTGAGCGCTGGGGAAACTGAGAACACCCTCAGCACTCCAGCAGCCTTCTACTAAGCACCTACCTACCAGGAGACAGGCAGTTGGGAGCAGAGGGGGAGTGAGACTCTTCCCTTCCCACAGTGCTCATTTGGACTGGAGCCTTCTGCCCCCTGACGGCAGAGATGGCCCATCTTCCCCCTGGGTGAGGAAGAGCCGTGCGTCTCTCTGAACGGTCTACTGTAGAACATCTCAAAGCCAGAATCCTTGCTGGCTCTGAAGACAAGGGCACACCAGAGGTGGCTGTCCCCAGAGGCGGCAGAGAGAGGATGGGTGGTCTGAGCAGCCCAGAGAGCCTTGAGCTAAGGTGGCCTTTGCCCCTGGCAGGTGCCATGTGGTTGTCACACAGCCATCAGGGGGCCCCATCCCCTGAGAATGGGGGCCAGAGAAGAAGCTGCTTGAGTGATTCTAATGTATTGTGAAGCTCCTCAAGCATCTTAAGCGCTCGGGTTCTTTTCTAAATTGGTTCTTCTGAAAACACCAGAAGTAAAACTGCTGTGCCAATTTGTTTGAACTCTGAATTCCTCCCTTCTCTCTCTTTCTGTTTGTTGCTCTCTCTCTCTCTCTCTCTCTCTCTCTCTCTCTCTCTCTCTCTCTCTCTCTCTCTCTCTCTCTCTCACACACNTGTCTCTCTCTCTCTCTCTCTCTCTCTCTCTCTCTCTCTCTCTCTCTCTCTCTCTCTCTCTCTCTCTCTCTCACACACACACACACACACACACACACAATTAAAGACAATGGAACACTTGGCCTTGAGAAGAGTTGAACATTTGCTCAAAATGCATCATTACTACAGTTACCATGGTTACTGCAGTTTTGGGTGTGACTACCTGGAAAACAGAATTACTCCAATATGCAGGAGGGTCCCAAACACAAAAGCCTTGCCCTGGGGTTTTGCTTCCCCACCTGCCTGGCCATTCTGTCAGGGCCCTTGTTTTAATTCTGAAGGTCAAATGATTCTGCCTCTTGAAGCTTCCCTGGCTCACTCTTCACTAAAGACTTCAGAGGCAGAGGCCTGTGATAATAACTGGGAACCCATGTGAGGCCTTTGTGGGACTGTCTGAGCCTGGGGTGTTTATTATCGTTCTGAATGGCTGTCTCCCGGGGAGGGGGAATTTCGGGGGCCCTGGTGGAGCCAAAACACAGTAATCTTCGGGAAAGAAAGAAAAGGGCCAGCAACAGCAACAAAAACTTCCTGCAGATGTGGAACTTGAAGAAATCCAGAGAAAGCAAGCTTATTTTTAGCAGGAGTAAGAGTGCAAGGCATGCTCCAGGCCCCTGTCACTAACATTTGGCTATGAGCAACATTTTCATATTTAAACATGACAGCCCTGCAAATCGCAAAGAACCAACACGCTCTGCTTCCTGAGTAAAGCTGTCACCTTCCCTCGGCCCAGGGGGAGGGCTCCTCCAGGTGACCTCAGCCTGGCGAGGCATCGGGTTGACCTGGGTGCTCTGGATACTCACAGGTCAGCTGTTGCTGGGACGTGGTGACGAGGGTGCTGCTGTTCTTCCGGGTGAAGAAGCTATGTAGGGTCACCTCTGTAGGGAAAATGTCTAGCACGCTTTGCTCAATTAAGCATGCATGCGTGGAAATACAACACTGAAATGAGCAGGACTGAAAATATATTAAATTTGAAGACGTTAAGTCATACTATCAGGAAAACGAGTGAACTTGAGGAGAACCCAAGAATGTCAGAAAAGAGAATCCCAGAAACATGAGCACTTCAGCAGTTTACCAGACCCCAAATGAGACAGATGCTTTACATCCTCTGTGCTACATATGAGCATCTCGTCTAGATCAGTATCCGGAAGCCTGGCACTCAGGTTCTTTTGAAACTTCTAGCAACAAGCACTTTTCCAACTCCCATTAGAGAATAATTCACTGTGCATGTGGTGAGTTTGAACTTGGGGCACGAGATTTCTGAGTTCAAGACCTGGAAGATGACTTCACTCACCTCCTGTCCATTCTGACTTGCACCTGTCTCTGCCCTGCTGAGGCTGTGATGGATGTTGGCATTTCTACTGGCAGCTGAGGCTCGTAACTATTACTGATGAGAAGATAAACCACAGGGCAGAGCTGATTGTTTCAAGTTGGCCTGGATGCAGCTGTTTTTATTATTTCCAGCTTGTGTTGACCTTGCTGTGTAGGCTCAGAAGTTGATCTTTTCTAGACAATCAGCAGAGCACAGGAAGATAAGGAGAGGACTGGAAGGTCTTTTGGGCTTAGAGGAGTGATTCCAAAAAGTGATGTCCAAACCAACACCAGTACCACCTGAGAGCCTGTTAGAAATACAGTCTTGGATTCCTCTCAGAGCTGATGAATTGAAGCTTCTGGAAGTGGAGCCCTGAAATCTGTGGGTTTAAAAACATTTTTTATTGTTAAATATATGTAACATTGCGTTTGTCATTTTGACCATTTTAAGTGTGTAATTCAGCGATATGCATGATGTTGTGCATCCATCGCTATCGGTTTGCAAAACTTTTCCATCACCCCAAACGGAAACTCTATAATCATTTGGCATTAATTCCTTATGCCCCTCTTCCCCTATCTCCATCTGTCTCTTGCATTTGCCCATTCTAGATATTTTGTAGAAGTGGAATCATATAATACATGACCTTTTGGGTCTATCTTCTTTCGCTTAGCAAAGACTCATCCCTACTATAGCATGTGTTGGCACTCCATACCTTTTTATGACTGAATAATATTCCATTGTGTGTGTCGTGCACTGCTTAATGACAGGAATACTTTCTGGGAAATGAGTCATTAAGCCAGTAATCATAGAGTGTAATTACACTAACTGAGATTGTAGAGACTTCAATCCACCTAGGCTTTGTGATAGAATCTACTGGGACCACAGTCACATATGCAGTTGCTGTGACTAGAATGTTGCTAATCGATGCATGGCTGTATTATGTTTTGTGTATCCAGGGACATGGGTTATTTCCTCCCTTTGGCTATTGTGAACAATGCTGCAATGAACGTTGGCATACAGATATCAGGAATCTGTGTTTTAACAAGCCCTCTGGGTGACTCTTATGTACAGTCAAATTGGAGAAGCCTTAGCCCAGAGCCCAGAGCAGTCTTTTTGCAGAATCTCAGAATATATGCTCAGTGGGGACTGTGTGTCCACTGCAGCTTTCTAGGGTAAGTCAGGGATCAGAGCTAAGGCCACTTGCATTTCATTTCTGCTACATGGCTCAATATTTAGAATTTCTGAAAGATCCTTCTAAACCTGGACCTGAAGAAAAAAATCCTGTCCTAATCTGGATTAGGATTTCTCTTTAACTTTGTTTCAAGGGTAAGGTATCAAAATATTTCAAAGCAGTGGCAGAAAAACATTTATTAAAAATGCATAACCCTTTGATTGTTGTTGATTAACGTTTCACTCAGGTGTTTTATATCATCTCATAACTACCTGAATATTAATTATAATAATAACTCACTTGACTCTCCATTATAGAAATGAGGTCTTTTTTTCTGAGGGTTGTCGAGGTAGTGAAAGGACAGAAGGAAAAATATGTTTGCTACAAGATTACATATTATTTGATAATGGTTTTAAGAATTTATAGGTTCAAACACCTCCTTAATTAACTAACTCTTTCCTATTCAGTGAGGTTAAATAACTTGCGTGTGACTTCAGGCCAGAAGAAGATGACAAAGTCATATTAGAATCCAGAACTCAGTTCAAAATTGCTGAACAAACCAATATTACCTCAATAAAAAATGATACATGTTAATAAATAGATAAATTCATACCTATCACTGACAGCTTAAAATTTCACCCCCTTTGAGAAAATCTTTGCACACAACATTACTGACAAGGGACTTATCACACAGATCCATAAAGAACTAACCAGACTAAACAAAAACAAAGAGAACAACCCAGTC
>JAGFMF010011446.1:2357769-2393694 GCA_019455555.1 Galemys pyrenaicus | reverse complement strand
AAAGGAATAAGAACAATAATAATAATAATAACAACAAGAAAGAAACAAAAACCAAAAATGAAAAGACAAAGACAAACTGGGGACACTTGGTGGGGAGGGTAGAGGGGAAGAGTAGAGGGCAGACGGGAGCACGGGGACTGAGGTGATGGTGCACTGGTGTTATGGTGATGGGGAATACATGGGGATTACAATTAATGTCAAATAGTGTAAATTTTAAAAATTTATATTAAAAAAATATCACCCCCTTTGAGCACATTTGGATTCTTAAAAAAGGTCTCCTGAATATGTCATTTTAACCTAAAGAAAAAAATGTCCCCCTATAGTCAATTTTTTCTATAACTTTGTTTTTTTAAGTTGACCTTGGTTTACTGTTTACTATCGTGTATGATCTAAAGGGATAGGTCACACCTCCTCAGATACATGTTATCACATCCTACCTAATACCAAAAGACCCCATAGGCCTCCACTATAGTCCACTGTGCTCCCTTCTCACTCTGTTCCCCTCCCTCCCAGCCTCTACTAGTCTCAATTCTGCAGTCATATTTACAGCAATCATTCTTTCAAGGTAGAATGTCATACCCGAGGAACAGGAAAGGGAGATTTTCATCAGCCCCAAAGTTATGCCAGGTCATCTCCTGTAAGTTCAACTCTGTGGATGACATGTTTGGAGGGTGGGTGTTTTATCTTGGGTGTCACATGATGGGAATGAATGAAGGTGAGACAGAGATGGCTTGGAGCATGAGGTACAAGTCTGATTTCCACCCAAATCCCGAGACCTCACTGGGGACTCAGGATGATCCTTTTGGGATGAAAGGTTAGAATTTCTGAAAGCTCGTTCTAAAACTGAAAGGTTGGGAGCCTCCCTCCCCCAACTCCCAGGTGTAGGAAGGGGACACGAAGAAGGAAGAAGTGGCTGCGCTGAGTGACTCTCATAGAAGGGGCCACACCCAAGGGTTGGGTGGTAGGACAGCTGTCTCAGTATCAGAAAGTGTTTGGTAACGGAACAGGATGGACACCTTTGTGAAGTAGCGAGTTCCCTTTGGCAAAAGCATTCCAGTTGAATCAGATGACCAGCTCAGCATATTGTAGCGGGACTTCCCACACTGACTGAAAGATGGGATGAAATAGCTGCCTGGTGCCAATTCAACACTAAGGCATATTGACCCTGAACTTTCAAAATCTGCTGAGTTGTTCTGTGCTCAATGCAATACCAAAATTAAAAGGGAATCTGATATCAAGCTATCATTTTTACTGTTTAAAGTCTATCCCACCTTTAAAAAAAATCGTTCCGAATCACAGATGAACATTTCTGAAATCTTTCCAGCTACTTACTCTTGGAGGTGGGGTGGGGGAGAGGTTGGAATGTGCCTCCTTCTGTTTACAAACTAAGTGGGAACCTCAATTTGAATGTCTTCTGTTAAATGTGTGCTGCTCTGATTTGTTGGCCTTTCTCTTTTAATGCTAGTAATTGGAAGACTCAAAGTGGAGCTCCTCGTGGGTAAGGATCTTGGAGTTAACGGAGCAGGAGAGACCCAGCGGGACCCAGTGATGTTTATGTGATCGTTCTTTCTATGGCATTCGGCTCACATTAGTGAGGTCTGGGGATTTGGGTGGTTCGCATGATCATGGTCTTCAGACATCTGAAGGATGTAAACAGCCAGGAAGGAAGGAATTTATTTAGCTCAAGACAGGGGGTATAATTAGGGTAGGAGTAATGGAATGAAATTAAGCAAGGGAAAGATTTAGTCTGAATATTAGTGTGGTGCTTCCAAGCAATAGATCTATTAAGCTTTGAGATATCCTCTAGGAAATGCTATTTTGTACTTTCCAAGTCACTTTAAAAGGACAAAGGCTGAGCTATCCACAGTCCCTGGTTATCAGGCAAGCGAGAATGCCCAGCTCTGCTTTCCTCCCGACAGTCTTACAAACATGAAAAGCTCAGAGGGTGCTCCCCTTCGGAGTTACTTCTGTCCACCTGTAGCAGTACTTGCTTCTCTTAAAGACAGGATTTATTCAAAGAATGGTGTGTTCCCAAAGGAAAAATCGGAATGTGAGCATCAGTGAAGAGTTATGGAGGGAATCTGCTCCTGGGAAGCCCCTGATTTCTTGTTCTGCTCGTTAGTGCAGCCTCTCGAGGGCGGGAAGAGGTGGCACAATTGAATCAGTGTCTGTGATTGGTGGGAAAGGACTTTAAAACTCTGGGTTACAAGGTGCTGCCTGTCACAGGGAGAGCTGAACAATGCAGCTTGCAGAAGCAGGAGGCCTCGTTGCAGGAACCCCTTGAAAAGCCTGAGCTCGCCTTCTCCCCTGGAGCATTCACCCTTACATGCTAGCAACTGACTTGTCCTTTCCAAAGTCTGGCATGGACAGCTCTTCCAAGGTGGTCCCAGTGCCCGGGACCACCCGCCACCGTGTAGCATTTGTGGACTTCCTGGACCAGCCACGCTGGGCACCATGCGTTGCCTGCAGCATGTGCAGGACCTAGGCTTCCTTTTGATTAGAGATGTTTGCATTGAGCTGTTTTGCACAAGCCATTCAATAGAAGTGGCAGGTAAAACAATAGAAATGTAATGCTGAAATTTGGTAAAGATGTTTACGTTTAATCTGGGGAGTTTCAGTGCTTCTTGCTTCCTCTGTGGTCGCAGAGGTGGGCAGCCAGGGAGGCTCTTTGTCTATTACAAGGCTAGCTCCCATGTAATTTTCTCTTTGAATCCTACATCTTTTTTTTATTAAGTAAAATGGTGGTTTGCTCTTTAAAACAGACCGTGGCTGGTCCACATTGCTAGCTCTGTTATAAAAGGGGATGTGACTCTAAGCTGAAGCTGAGTTGGAGACTTGGTGCTGTGTCCTGCGAGGAGCCAAGCACACACAGATCTGATGATTGCTTAACTGCTGAAACAGTGGGGCTCTTATCTCCGGAGTGGTGGGCACTATGTCTGTCCTCCCAGTTCACAGATTTGGGTGGTCCTTGATTGTCCCCCTGGACCTAGAATCCCAGAGCCCCTGGGAGTCCCTCCTCAGGCCGTCCTCTCTGGCAGTGCCACCTCATGTCAGGTCTCCACTCTGTCCCCGGGGTGCTCGATGTTAGAGCTGGGAGAGGACAGTCAGACTGCAAAATCTGAATCAAAAAGAGAGAGAGAGAGAGAGATAGGAGAGAGAGGCTCCTGGGGAGATGCTGACAGGGCTGATAAAGTGGCAGAAGGGAAGGACACGAGTGGAAGCGGCAGTGTTTACTCACAAGGAGAGGGCTGCTGAGCCTGGAGAAGTTCTCTGGGTGCAGGGGGCACCATGCAAAAGTTAGCCTTTAATGAGATTTTTATGTGTGTGCTCTGGGTTTTGAATTTTTCTGCTGGCGTCTCATCACAGTGTGTGGTAACATCCAAGGAAACCCTCACGCGCCTTCCACATCCATTTGCTCACCCTGGCTCTGAAGAGGGCAGGGCCCCTACATCCTTGAGCTCTCAAGGGGCATCATACAATTTTAGAAAAAGATTTATTTGGGTTGTTTGCCAATGTAAAAAGTCACTGTAGTGATGATGAGGAACGTGTAAGTGGGTTGAAAAATAGGAACCCGCCACCTTCTAGAAGGGAGGGCGATTATGATCTAGAATTGGCTTGAACAGGATCTCTGACTGTCACTGAACTTCAAAGATGTCTTAAGCTAAGATCACAGTTGTCGATCTCAGCGTGAATCCCATTTACTGTGTGTCAAACTGCAGGAAGTCCAGCTGATGTAAATAGATTAATATTTAAAAAGTAATACAGAAGAATGAAGTTCTAAACATGTAGTGTTGAATTATTAAAAATCCATAATGGAATTCCAGTCCACACTCATGTCTCACGTCTCCCTGGTGCTCAGCAAAAAGCTCAGCTAGACGGGGAGCTGCTCACCATGGAGCCCGCCGACCACACAGCGCCAAGCCCCCGTACCTTAAAGAGTCCCACAGGGTAGACGCGGGCAGCTGCGCTGGCGACACACTTTCTCGATAGGTATTTGCTGGCACACTTTTTTAGTCAAATTGACGGGTAAAGTGACGGATGTGTGCTGTTAACAGGACATAGGAAATAACGTGAGTTACTCACCACCTGTGGG
Source organism: Galemys pyrenaicus (assembly GCA_019455555.1). Taxonomy (NCBI): domain Eukaryota; kingdom Metazoa; phylum Chordata; class Mammalia; order Eulipotyphla; family Talpidae; genus Galemys; species Galemys pyrenaicus. The sequence continues at coordinate 2,389,601 of JAGFMF010011446.1, read as the reverse complement.
ACTTGGGAGAGTTAGGCTGTCAGAAGCCATTGTGTCAGGGACTCAGTGCTGCCGGGCGTTTGTTGGGCCGGGGAGAGTATGTCACAGGTGGCAGTGCCTGATGAGAAGCACTTACTTGGTCCTGGGCCGGTTGATCACCCCTTTTCCTCCTGAGACCATAGTTCATCTGGCTCTTTCGGACAACATCCGTCACTCAGTCTTGATCCGGTGAACTTGCCGTAGCAGAGGTGAGCAAAGGAAGAGATGAAATAATCTGCATGACTTGGAGTAGAATAACCCTTCATACCCTGGTCAAATGTATTTCATGTCAGCAAGGTTGGGTGAGGTAGTATTTCTTTTTTTAAGATTTATTTATTTATGCATGTACAGGCCAGAGGTGTGGGCAGTGAAAGGATTCATCAGAGACAGAGTGGGGAGCAGAACAGGCAGACTGACTGAAATACACTGCTGAGGGGAGCAGCGGGTGTGGCAGGAGAGGTCTGCTGCAACATGTGGGTCCCCTCCCTGGCCAGCGGCAGAGATTGAACTCGTACTGCAGTGGCTGCTGTCTGCTTCATAGTGCGTTGCTTAACCCACTGTGCCACCTGGGAGGCCCAAGGCAGTATTTCTGGATTGGTTTACATTTGTCTAGCATAACATAGGATGGTCCTCGGGATAAAGATGAAAATACTGATATGCCATTTGTTGTTCTTGTTGAGCCTTAAAATTTGCCCCCTCGCTTGCGGTGGCTGGTTTCTTGGGAGAGGCTCATGAGTTCACCAGTGATGCAGAAAATGCAGTGTGTGACCTAAAATGCTCTGGGTGGAGCTTCAGGTCTGGAAGGTCACGAGATAGGTACAGGTATTCATGACACCCTGTCGGGCTCGTGGGCTGTGTGGTGTAACTAGAACTGAGAGGACAGAAATTGAGTTTGTAGTGACTGCAGAAGCTGAAACCGCAGGGTGAAATGTAATAGGGTCTAGGCCTTGGTGAGCACAGGAAGCTGATGAGAGATGAGGGGGAAGCTGTGGGCCTGAGAAAACTACCATAAGGGGGCGAGTAACCTTGATCCCCGCAGGACACAGACTGCTGACACGGAGAAGGACACAGGATGAAGCTCACCTTTGCTTGTCCTGTAATTCTGTGACAGCATATGCATGACAGTGTGCTGGGGAGTGAAAGTTCTATGACACCCAGGCCCAGTAGCACAGAGGAGGCCTTTAATCAAAGGGCACACTTTCCTGGCCATCTTACATGCATCCAAATCATTCCAGTAACATTTTCCAGAGTTTTTCTACAGGATCCTGCTTGGAAAAAGTGTGCTATATTTGAAAAGTTGAGGAAAGTTAGTCAAGTTAAACATGTTTATTTTCTGCAGGACTTCTCAGAGGCTTAAAGATGGCAATGCATTGTGAATCTCCAAGAAGGTCACAGGGCTTGCAACGTTTCCCAAACTCACATGGCCCTGGAGTGCTCCTTAGGGGCAGAACGTTGATGGGGCTCGTGTTTCTCAGAATAGCCTTTAGGCAATAGGGAGTTGGGGTAGGAGCAGTCGATGAGAAGGGGGCAGTTGCAGTGTGTTTAGGAGTAAATGAGGACCTGATGTCACTGTCCTATTTCCATGCAGTGGTGACCCTCAGACACAGCACTCATGTCTAGAGGTGTGTGTAAGATACCTGCACTGGCGTCAGCTTCCTACTTCTGTACCTGCAGAAGATAACACGCCACAAACCCTGGGTGTGACTTGGGACACTCCAGCTCTTGGCTGAGGCTCCCCTGGGCGCACAGGAGCATAGGGAAGAAGTCTTGTGGGGCCTTCTTCACAAGAAGGACTTCAGAGTCCCTGCCCCTTCCTAGCTGGTCCTTGTAAAGCACAGTATCTGGAAGGGATGGGCTGGGCTATTTCTAGTTTGGGATCTGCATATTGGTTCTGACATGAATTGCATCCTTGGTCTTCTGACTATTATGGATGTTTACCATCAAGAAACTTGTGGAGACAAGCAAGACAGGAAGAACTGTTGTCGCCCATCCTCGTGGAGTCTGAAAAGTTGTCTCACATAAACCCCTGCGGTGCCCATCACTGGGCTGCTGGCTGCTGTATTGCCCACCAGGAGCAGACGTCACTGCTTCCTGCTCTACGCAGCACACAGTCTTGAAGGACCACAGCTCCCTGCAGGCTCCTGCTCCGTCTCTTCCAGCCCACTCTGCCGTGTCACTGTGTTGCTGGAGGGCTTGTTACTGCCGGTCCTCTGGCTTCCTGTCCATACCCACTGACCCCTCCACTGATTAGTCTCTTGGCATGTCTTGATGATCAACTTCCCAAAGAAGAAAATCTGATTGGTTGAATTCCTCTCCCTGTGAGGCACAGCCGCGCCCAGGTGATGAGGTATTTTTGTGTCCAGACATGGACACATGGTGGGGCTGTGGCCATGGCACGCTCTCCGCATCTAACGAGCTCTGTGCTGATATGGAAGCAATATCAGCATAGTACACAATTCTTCCTTCCTCCTCTCTCTCTCCCATTTCCTGTGCCTCCCCACTTTTGTACGTGCCAGTCCAGGGCGTGGCTTGATAGAGCATAGTATATCCAGTAGTGCCTTTGATTTCACTCTTAGATATTAAGCTCTAGAGGAAGAGTCCCAATCTCATACATTTCAGTTAGTCTCCAAATATGCCTTTCTCTTGGATCTTACTGGATCTGGGGCCCACCACACAGACTGTTTGGATTAGGCAACTGTCAAACTCATCTCTTTTCACCCAGAAGCCAAGGGTCCGTTTGTACAATGGGCAGATGGGAATATCTTCTCCATTCTACTCCCTTCTTTGGAGTAGAATGATGTAGTTGGTTATCCAGGGAATTTGAGATGGGGGCTTTTACCCAAATACTGACAATTAACATGTAAGTTTTGCTTGTCTTAATTTACGTATCTCTCAAATAAGGTATTTTAACTGGCTGCTTGTCCCTTTAGATTTCTGAGGAGTGGTATTGTGGTATAGTGTCTGTTGAGCCATTTGAATTTACTGGAAGAAAGGAGTTATTTAGATAACATGTGTGCTTAAAACTATCTGAATACATGTCTTTAACCCAGGTCATCTTGCTTCATACCATTTAGCACTTAAGGCATTTAACCTGGATGGAGCGAGTGGGCTGGGCTAACTCAGGATTTGCTTATGAGGATGAAGATATAAGAGGGATTCTGGGTGGAGGAAATAGCATTAGTAGAGTACTGGCTTTCAACCAGGTATTTACACAGCAGGATGGTTAAATTCGCGGAACAGAGATGGACGAGAACTAGGATGCCACAGTCCATAAACATCCAGGAAGCCGTTTAGAGACAAAGAAATTAACATGCAGGTCTGAAATCAGAAGTAGTTCAGCACATCCCTCCCAGGTCCCTAAGAATCTGTCACTTAGCACGGTTCTCACACAGGTTTTAATTAACAAAATGGTAAGATAATAGGCAATCTAAATTCTTTCCTTTTTTCCCAAGTTGTGAGTCCCGCATTCTGGAACTTTGGAATTTGTAGCATTATGTACCATATACCATAAATGTCACATTCGGGTGTGCACGAGCTTAAGGGATTCCACTGGTGACTCTGGACCCGTGACTGGTGCTGGCCTGAAGCTAAGCCTAGGGCTAAAACATCCAGTGTGCTTAAGACCACAGCCGAGGCTGGAAAACCGCCTCATTATTGCAATTATGCTGCTGTCAGACACTCCACAAGTCACTGGAATCTTGGTGGAGAATTCGGGGGTCAAGTGTTTTGTTGATTTGGGTTTTATTTTTGTGGTATGTTTTTTTTTTTATTTTGAAGTGCATATTATAGGAAAATTTATACTAGTAGGCTTTTTTCTTTCTTTTTTATAACAGGTTAAATGGAAGAATAACGGGTAAATAAGACTACAGCGTAGGGCCTCCCTGGTGGCGCAGCGGGTTGAGCGCCACACTGTGAAGCATCTGCAGCACAGCAGTACAAGTTTGATCCCCGGTCAGGGAAGGGACCCACATGGCGCAGCAGACCTCTCCTGCCTCACCTGCTGCTCTCTTCAGCAGTGTGTTTCAGTCAATCTGCCTGTTCTGCTCCCCACTCTGTCTCTGGTGACTCCTCTCACCCCTGTATCTCTGGCCTGTACCCCAGCTCTTGTATGTGTAGATTAAATCTTTAAAAAAAAAAAAAGACTACAGTGTAGGTAGACCAGGTAGCTCGGGTTTTTTTTGTTTTGTTTTTAAGATTTTATTTACTTACACCTCGGCAGGGATCGAACTCGTGCTTGCAGTGACTGCGGTTTGCTTCATAGTGTGTTGCTTAACCCACTGCGCCACCAGGGAGGCCCTGGGTTTTTTTTAACATCAAAATATTTACTGTACATTTAAAATAATGAAATTAAAATAGCTCTACTTCTATGGCACTTAATATTTTTCAGAGTCCTTCCCTTTGCAGTATTTGTCTTGATCCTCAGAATAAATGTTAGCATTGTGCAGCGGCCCCAAGAGCATAGAAGCAGGACCAGAGTTACAGGGTGGTCAGGACTTGGGTTTTCTGACTCCTGGACCATATTTTCCTCACCAAATCATGCTACTTCCCACATAAAGTTGTAAATCAGTGGAAAATTGGGAAGAATGTATTTAGAGATGTGAGCATCTCCACAAGAAAACTTTGCATTGCAAGGCAGGGGAGAGGCAGAAACTATCCAATAACACTATGAAATCAGATCCAATGAAGGCAGCAGCTATGACACAGAAGGAATCATGGCTTAGTAAGAGTAAATGAAGTCTTGAGCAAGAACAAATGGCTTCTGACTTCTTGCTGCTGATGCAGAGTGTGAAGGCCCAAGTTATCCTGGACCATGGGTGCAAAATGACAGAAAAGATCTCAGTTTCTCACTGAGTGCAGGGTGGGAAATATCTGGACTAGAACTAAAATGCAAAACAACATACTCCAACAACATATCTCATAAATGAATAAAATTCAGGAAAATATATACTTGTATGGCAATCCATGCATTGAAGGGGAAATGCATTATGACAATTTAGGAAAATAAAAGGAATCATCAAAAGACTCACTTGCGGAATATTGACTAGATTAATTAGTAAAGAACCAAGATATGGAACAATTTACCTTAGATGGTTATATTTAAGTATTTCTCATTCTCTTAAAAACAGAGCAATTGATAATTCTCTGTTAGCAGGTACTCTCTGTTCATCTGTTTTCCCCCAACTTGTCTGTAGATAGTCCTGCGAAGACAGAAGCAGTGGGGGGACTCCTACTTTGACCACCATTTTGGTGATGTAAGAGAGCACTGCTTAGTAACTGGAAGTGACCCTGGCATCCTGGAAAGTGCAGTGGTGGAGGGGGAGAATGCAGTCTGTCTGCCATCAGCCACATACATTTTGTGGGGGGCGTAACAGAGCAACATGGGACATGAGAAACTCTGGAAATGAATGTTGTCAGGGAGGCTAGGGTGTATGAGGAGCCAAGCCCTTGAGGACCTGCCCAAGTTCTAGGAAGGAGATACTAAGACTAGACTCATCAAAGGATTAAAGAGTAGACTTGGATAGATGAGTGTTTAAAGTAAATGGAGTAAGTTAACAAAGAGAGAGTAAGAAGGAAGGGCTGATTTGATTTCTGAGAAAGTATTCTCCAAATTAGAAAGGGCAGGATGGATACCATAAAGAAGACTGTGCATCCCAAGTTGGGGAAAAACAGAGAAGCAGAGGGCACCTGCTAAGCTAACCAAATTTAGATCTCCCACCCCCGGGAGGAAATTTGTAGATAACTTCGTATCTACTTTCGGATAATCTTTGTTCTAGTAAGATGAATGGGCAAGGATTCATAAAAGCAGAAATGGACAAACGTTGACCTAGTTTTCAAAATTGGGAAAGGATTTCTGATTTCTAAAACTCTGGACCAGTTGGCTGGATCTTTGAATGTATCGTCAAACAAATGGTTGATGAGCACTAAGGAGAGAAAGGTTTAGGCTGACCAGACACGCAAAGAGAAGCACGCAACCTGGCGATGTGGACGAGGGCGGGTGGGAACTCTGCATCTGGGTGCTGGCTCAGCCTGTTTGTAGGCGGTGGCAGCTCAGGGAGTGCCCAGCATCTCACTCAGCCGTTGTTTTCTTTTTTCAAGCAAATTGAGAAAAACTTGTTCCTTTACAACTGTGTTGTCAGAATTAAAGGCGGTATTTTAAGCGAATGCTTCAAGCTTGGCGCGTAGCAGATATTCAATAGATGTCCTTATTTTTTTGACATAATGGTAACATTATGCGTTTTGGGTTTGCACCAATGAAAACTAGCATGTGTGCAGGCTACTAAATGCTTTTAAAAGTAGACCTAATAGCAGGGTATGGCCACCAACGAGGCACATGCATTCTTGGGAGGTATAGTGTTCTACCTGGGGTAGGGGTAAGAGTTCCCCGAACTCTGCTTGGGTCAGGCCACTGCATTCCAGTCTTCCCTACACCTTCACGAGGGGCGTTGCCAATGATGTAGGACTGGGTAAAATGTATTGGAAGACAGACGGGCTCGGAGGCTCTGGGGAATGGGTACGAGGAATGAGTGGTGTTTAAAAATAATAACCCGGGAAGAATGTCATGGCTGTTTTCAAATATTTGAAAGACTGAAGTGGAAGTGGCCTGTGCTGGGAGAACCTGGGCCATAGAATTATTGCCAGTGGGTGGAAGTGGCAGGGAAGTGGAACATTGTAATAATTAAAGGTGCCCGGCAACAAATGCAGCAGCACAGGACGCTGCAGATATAACACAGCCCTTTTTAGGCAGCCCCCCTCAAAAGAAAGATTACTGTGGTGTAAATCACTCCTTGGCTGAATAGACGGATCCAAGAAGTAGGGGTGCCGCCTGGAAGACCACCTGTGTGTAGAAGGCAACCCAGGTTTGCTGGAGGAGACAGATTGGACTTGACCTCAGAAGTTCCTTTGAAGTCTGAACACCTTTGAGTCTGGACTTCCAAACAAATTTATTATCAAATATCAGCTAACCGTCTTAATCCTGTAGCTGTAATGCAAAATGCAGACATTTCTTGAGACCGAGGCAGTACAGGCTTTGACGTCAGATTTAAGGTAGTATCTGGATCTGCCCTCTATTATTATCCATGTAGGTATTCTTGAGCAAGCTATTTAATCTATGTAAGTCCCAGTTATCTGTATGATAAGGTACTTGTGGAACTTAAATGAGGTAATCCATGTAACAAGCTTAATACGGTTACTAGTGCTTAAATAACTCTAGTGTTTGTTACTAGTATAATCTGTTATTACATCACATTGGGACTTCCAGCAGGCACGATAATGAAACCATGACTTTCAATGGAACGTCTGGGAAAGATTTAAGGACTAGGCAAAGATGGACTCCAGGGGTTCAAGTGGGGCAATCCTGAACATGCACAGATTTAATCTGTGACCCAGGAGCAGAGAAATGTGCAAAAGACTGTTAAAAGAGGATTGAATGAGGCATTGCAAGTGAAGCCATTAGCTTGGTGCCTGCAGGTTCCAAGCAATTAGTATGTAGTTGGTAAGTGAATAGGCGGTTACCAGAAGCAGCCAGACAGTGAGCTGAGGTGCAGGATGGCAGAGGAGCTGTTGGTTCTTCCAGCAGTGCCCTTGACCTGGATCACTTGCACGCGCTCCACCTTGGTCCCAAGGCATTGCCGTGGCCGCAGCCCATCACCAATGCCGAGACCCAGGAGGAGGCCAGAAAGGGGATTCAAATAATATCCCCAGGAATAAGTGAGCAAAATACATGATTTCAAACAAATGGAAACCAAGAATTTCCATTATAACTGTTCTACATAGTTTTAAAATAACTTGAAATATCTAACTGGGTCATTTACATATTGTCCTCTGTAAATATTTACTATTTCTAGCATCAGAAATCAAAGCAAACACTGTTATGTGTGTTACATGAAATTTCTATGACCAGAGTTGGCACAGGCCCTGGTACAAGACAGATGATCAATAAATATTCAACTAATGGAATGAATGAATGAATAAACAAACAAACAAATAAATAAAATCCCCAGGAATAAAAAACCTGCTTCACCTATCACAGATAACAACATGATAACAGATAATAACAATCCTCCCCTAAAAGTCCCATTAGCTCTATTGTAGAACTGAAACTACATATTTTGAAATGTGACTTTTTGCCATTTCCTATGAAAGTCTACATGAAGGAAGAAATGAAAGGAGTAAGCACAGACAGAAGCCACTAGCAAACTTCACCTTTTAACACATCAGTGTGATGGGTGTCCCTTTATACATAAATAAAGCAAGAGAGAGTGATGATGAACAAGATTAAAGATACATTTGAAAGGGGATTCAGATATGCATTTTAAAAATGAATGAGTACAATGAACAAGTTAATAACAAGTTACAATAAACAAAAAATTCACATATTTTTGAAAGAGTTCCAGTGTTGGACTAAAAGAACAAAGAGTTTAGTATTGAGAGAGTAAATTATTAAGGCTATTTTAATTGAAAATTTTTAGATGCACTTTAACCTTGCAACACATCTGGTGGTGGAGGGGCACAGGTCCTGCTGGTGGAAGAAAGTGTGTGCAAATGTCTCTCAACTGCTGAAAGACAGACTTGAGTTCCTCGAGGGCAGGTGCTGGATCTTCCCTGCACTGTTCCACAGTCCAGCACCTTCTAAGAGCCCAGCTCAGTTCTTAGTTTCGAAAAAATAAAAGCAAATAGAACCTTGGTTTTCTCTCAAATTGTCATTTGACTCAAAGATAGTTGAATAAAAACAAAGCAAAAATGTGCATGTCTCCTGTTTCCTGCAACAGATGCGATCCTGTGTGAGAGCAGGTTATCTTGCATCTTACTAGACTCCCAGATTCCTTGTTCTTAGCACAGTGTTTGATAAAGGGTGGGTCCTCCATAAATGTTCACTTAGGAATGAGTAAAAATGGATGGCATGGTTGCAGAGTTTCCAGGGCAGGTCATAGTTTCAATATCTGGAGTTGACAAAAAGGAGAGAAAGTCATCTCAGGGCATGGCAACAGCACCATGGGGCCACAGGGCCAGGGCACTGCGCTCTGCTTTTAGGGGGCACCTTTTCCACATCTGCCTCACGTGCTTGCCAGGGAGTACTGTCACTGCTGATGTTCTCACCATGCAGCTGAGCGCCTGAGATGCAGACTGCTTTGGTGCCTTGTCTCACCTGGAGCTGTAGGCAGGAGGAGAACTTGGATGATCTCTGAGGGGCCTTTTTGGGCTAAGTTTCATTGCTCTGAGATCTGTTGGGCTATTTCTGTGTCCTCTAAGAGACAAATAGCTGGGGGACAGAGAGGCAGACATCTGGGACCAGGTAGAACAGGGTTTCTGATGTTTGCATCTGGATGACTTGTGTGTTAGGCAGGTGTAAGTTGCATTCATTCCATCTAAATGTAGCAGAGGTTTTTCTATGTGGCTTCTGGCCCTTCCTTTAGAAAAGGTAGTTCCACCATGTAATGAGCAAAGCAGATTGTTCATTAGCTCTGTTTTTTAATAAAACATGGATAGCACAGTTTATAGCTTCCACTATTTAAACAGCCATTGAGCCAAAGAGGAATAATTCATTTTAATTGTTCTAATACTCATTTCGAAGCAGCCGTGCTGCTTTATCGAGGTTTTGTCTGAATTAGAGAATGACTGGCCTTGGGAAAAGAAGAAGTTTCAGCAGGAGTCTAATGGAATCTCCGCAGGGTCAGGGGCAGCCAGGACGGTCCTTTGTCCCTGCAGACGTCCCCTCTATTGCCCAAGACAGTCACATTGAAAGCAGAGTGGAGGGTGAGGGGGTGTTGAGATTGGGCTGGTGTATGTGCGGGGCAGCATATGTATTTGCCAACAGAGAAATACACCCCATCCTATCTCAGAGACGCAGACTCACAAGAAAGCTGTGGACTAGAATTTCCCTTCCCGCCTCACACTACCATGAAAGCATCCTCCATTTAATTTAAGATGAGTTTAAACATATGGGATGTTTTGGGGACTTCAGTGACCATCAAGAAGGCAGACTAGGCAGTGAAAAAGTACATGAGTGATAGCTGAGTGATAAACCTGGCAGGCAGGCATTACTTGCTCCTGCTATTAGCGCCATTTCACAGATGAAGGAACTGAAGCTGGGATTTCCACAAGGCTGCGCTGCTAACAGTGGAGCCCAGGCTCAAAGGCATACCATGTGCTCCAGACTCCACTTGACTTCCATAGCATCCTTCACAAGGGTATTGACCTTGGCCTCAGACTGAGGGAGTGGTAAACCCAGAGGAACCGTGGATGCAGGGTTGGGCTGGATTCAAGTGTTCAGGCGGGGTGGTCTGAGACTCTTAGCAATGCTATCAGTTAACTATCTAATTACTACAGACCCCAAACCCTTTGAAACACTGACCACCTCTCCCTGTGTCTATTCTCCTTTGCCTTACTCATGCACAGGCTCATGATTTTTTTGAGGTGGCCTAGATTCCATGATCAATGTCATTGGCAAAAGAACCAGTCTTGTGGCAAACTCCAATTTTGTTTAAGGAATTGTAGCTTCTGAGCTGTTACCTGGGTGCTTGCTATATTCGTGGAAAATCAGGAGCACATGAAGCTTCTGTTTTGCCTTTCAAATTTTTGATGGCTTTCAAGGAATTGATAATATCATTTTAATGTTCCATTTCTGCAAATGCCATTGCCCAGATAAGATTTTAGAAAGGGTTTTCCTAATTAAATATTGCCTAATGCCAGATCACCACTCAGAGGCAGTGGTGGGTTTTGTTAAGCAATGAACTCATTGCCAAGGCAGACAACTGATTAATGTGTTAATTAGGAATCCCCCAGGCCCCAGTCACCCAGATCTTCTCTCAAGCCCAGCAGAATACAAACACACACACACACAGACACATATATTGTGCCCATGTGGGTAACCTCATGGCATACTTTGGTTTTGACTTTGAACGTTTATATAATAAAAGCACAGTTGCCAACATGAATAGTTTTCTTTCTTTCTAGGGGAAATACAAGATGGAAAGAGTTATAGGAACCAGAAGTCCTGCTTTTCAGTTTTCTTATATCAAGAGCAAGTGATATTTCTGCTGAGGCAGTGTCTTTTGAACAGTTTAGTGATGTAGGTTGCCACACATTTATTTCACAGGAAAGGAGTGAACCCATCAGGCCACTGAACTTATAAGTACTGCTCTGGCAGCCAGCCACTAAAATATAAATACTCTAAATGGACTAAAGGAAATGTTCATTCTGTTGTTTAGAATTGGACACATCCCAGGAAGGTAAATTTAATCTTTTTGAGCACTGCTGTTATAGAGTTGAATGGAACACGCATTTGTTTATCTCCTTTGTGATCTTTTTGTCTTTCTAGTGATACGTTGTGTGTTTGTGATAGGAAGCATTTCAGCTGTCTTGCTCAATGGCATGGCATTAGCTGATTGTTCCGTCCCCAGATTGCTGTCGTTCAACAGCTTCAGCCTCAGCTCTGTCCAATCTGGGACCTGTTAGGGAGAGAAGTGGAACCAAAGGGGCCAGATTCCAACAGAAACAAAGCCGGGCTGGAATTAGGGGGTAACCATAGCATAGCCCAGTGACTTGAGCTCTGTACTTCTAAATCTTTATCTTTTAAAATATCTGAAGGAATTTTGGTACTTCTTGGCATAATGAGGAAAAAAATAATGCCTCAAAAAGTAAAAAAAAAAAAAAAAAAATTAAAGCCATCTGTGGAAAAAGATGCGAAGAGTACCCTGTAACACCACAATTCAGAAAACCATAGTTTATGAGACACATGCTGTGTATTTCATGGACATGCAAATGTTATTTTGTTAAAGAGAGATGTATACAGTATATATTTTCACCTAACTACCACATCTTAAGTAATCAGCTCAGGCTCTTGTGATGAAATCTTTAATTACTAGAAGTGATCATTAGTTAGATGTAGAGTGAGTGATGGCAGTGCTTTTTATTGCCTCACATGATACAGTCATTTGTGCCATAAATTCACTGACCTCATCTGAAATGATGTGTCCTGAAAGACAGACTTGATTCATTATTTCTTAAGTGACTATTTTTTCCCTTTAATAATTTTTGCTTCATCAGAAAGATTGCTCTTCTGTATTTTTAGATGACTGTTCCGAATGGAAATGTAACAGGTAATGTGTGTAAGGAGACACACACACTCACATTTACATTACCAAAGCCAGGATTGTCACATGCTGTCACACTCAGGGACACCGCAGACAATCAACTAGTTAACCATGAGAACTTTGCTTGAGTTGGAAAGTATGATGAAATAAAACTTGTCTTCAGACCTTGAGGTCTATAATTCTTTTTATGGGAAAATAGATAAAAGATGGAGGAGAATTCCCATTTGATAGTTAGGATAGACCTATGAGCATTTCTTATTCATCAATGAATTATTGAAAGTGAAGGGAGAACATTTAATTCATATTTAGATTATTTTTTGACTCTACTTGAAAATATTTATTTAGGTTGAAGAAACAGGAGTCCTCTGGAGGCAAATAATTCAATATGGCAATTTAAAAACCAATTAAGGATTTCAGAAAACTCTTCTCCCTTATGGTTAAAAACTAAGATCCAAAAGAAGTATGCCAGAAATTTTGGCATATTATTTCAATTAGTTTAATTCATTGATAATTTTTTTTCAGTTTATGATTAAAGGAACTATATTTGATTTCCCTCAAGCTTTTAAATTTACATTTTAGGCTTTCTATGGCTGCATAATATTAAAATTAAATCAGGTGGTTTTATTCCATACTGGAATTTGAATGATATGTAACTATATATTAACTTATAAAAATGAACGGACTTTAAAAATAACTTACTTGCATCAAATTTTCACTACTAGTTTTTTAGTCTTTTTCTAGACAAGACTTTTGAGGGTCTGATGAATTCTGTCTCAGCTCATCAGCACTTATTTATAAACTGAATTTCTCAACTATGATACAAAAAAATTCCCTTAATTCTTGAGAAACCTGAAACACTATATGAGACACAGGGACATACTAGCATGGAAACATCTTGATTTGCAACAAATATTTTTAAAGGGCAATTTTATAAGAGACCAAACAAAAGCTACTATATGCCAATAAGTATTATTCACTCACACTGTCAAATATATTACCTAAATATCAGTGAAAAAAACATGAGAAGGAAGAGCGGATTTACGCATACAGCCCACATCTGCCATGAAAGCATGCAACTGCAATCACAAACTGTATGCCACCACTGTTTACAACCAAGGAAAGCTGAGAGTTAAATGAGATGAGTAATCAAATGCCCAGCATATGTTGTTTTGTATTGTTTATGTGACCAATCATTATTAAAATTTATTATCTTTTAATGCTATCAGTATACCATCATTAAAAAAACAACACACTCCAACAGCAGAACAACAGACGTCATCCCCACCAAAAACAGTGTTCCATTTACAGCACTACAGTACCAGTCGTTTATTGAGAGAGATACCAATTTAGTAAACGCGCCATTGCACTGTTTCAGGATTCTCCCTCTGCTGCTCGGTGGTTTGAGTGCTGAGGAAATGACCAGAAAAAAAAAAAAAGAAAGAAAAGAAAAGAAAAATGTGTGTGTAATGTTCACTCAAAAAAGTAAGGCACTGAAAGAACTATTGAAAATTTTGACATCTGTTTATCTGTTTATAGCTATGGCAAGATTACTCATATTAATTCTTGTTTAAAATGCCATATGAAGGAAAGACATTTGTGCAAACAAGAGTCATATTTGAATTGTAGATCATGTTTTCACCATCTGTGAGAGCTGATGGTGTTGCAAAATTAATGTGTTAATGAAATCACAATAATTTCTCCAAAGTAATGGGTTCTGAAGCCGAGAATGACTATTTTTTGAACTTTGATGTCTAGTGATTTCCAATTGGAAAAAGCTCTCAGCCTTTAATTAGTTCTGCAGCCCAACTTTAAAATAAATTTGGTGATGTCTTTCTTTTGCCAGGAGTAGATCTGAAGGGGGAAAAAGCCATAACAACTTTTGGAAAACGTTCTCTGGTGTTTGAGAAGTTGTTAAATAAGACTGCCTGCCAAGAAATGTCACCAAAAATTCTGACTACTGAGAGAGAGTGGGCAAACAGCTCAAAAAATAATTCTAGCTTGCTGCAACATCACAGGTTGGGAATAGCTAAGCCTCACACAGAATTCATGACTAATTCCAAGTTTCCCTTTGGAAGCCAGACATAATGATGTTCAGCGCTTTGTGTTATTGGTTAACACAGCACACCCTTTCCAACTGCATTATCAAACACAGTCAATAGTGTAAAGTGACTTTGCATGGGGAGAATTTTTAGGGGCTATATTTCGAAGTTGACTGAACTTTTTAGAGAATCCTCTTCCGAGCTTGTTAGGTTTGCATTTGCAATGAATTCTTTGACAAGTGAAAAATGTGTGGGAGGTGTATGCACTCCTTTGTGACATATCCACCTTTATGTCAAGCTTAAAAGGGACAACACAGTTTCTCGGGATATATATTTTAAATGAGAAATGGTGATAATTGCTATTCTAAAGAGTTAACATTTATGAAGCAATTCTGGCTTCCAAGAATAATTTTACAAATATTATAGAACTTTACCTTTTAGAGGGAAACACTTGAACCTGTTCAAAAAATTGTGGTAAATTTTGAAAGAACCTTTATGTGAAACATGAATCTCTGTCTACTATAGGAAACTGCTTATCTTACTTTCTTTTTTTAAATTGTTGTAGGTATGTGACTGGTGTAAGCACATAAGACACACAAAAGAATACCTGGATTTTGGGGACGGGGAAAGAAGGCTTCAGTTCTGCAGTGCAAAATGTCTCAATCAATACAAAATGGACATTTTCTACAAAGAGACACAGGCCAATCTTCCAGCTGGGTTGTGCAGCACATTACACCCTCCCATGGAAAATAAAGCAGAAGGCACCGGGGTGCAGCTGCTCACTCCCGACTCTTGGAATATCCCTCTAACAGATGCTCGGAGGAAGGCCCCCTCCCCCGTGGCTGCAGCTGGCCAAAGCCAGGGCCCTGGTCCATCGGCGTCCACCACCGTCTCTCCATCTGACACTGCCAACTGCTCTGTTACTAAAATCCCCACGCCAGTGCCCAAGTCCATGCCCATCAGTGAGACTCCAAACATCCCTCCTGTCTCCGTTCAGCCACCTGCTAGCATTGGGCCTCCCCTTGGAGTCCCGCCTCGCAGCCCTCCCATGGTGATGACCAACCGCGGCCCAGTGCCGCTGCCCATCTTCATGGAGCAGCAGATCATGCAGCAGATCCGCCCGCCCTTCATTCGCGGGCCGCCGCACCACGCCTCCAACCCCAACAGCCCCCTGTCCAACCCCATGCTCCCGGGCATCGGGCCCCCACCCGGCGGCCCCCGGAACCTGGGCCCCACCTCCAGTCCCATGCACCGGCCCATGCTGTCGCCCCACATCCACCCTCCGAGCACCCCGACCATGCCCGGGAACCCCCCAGGCCTGCTGCCCCCGCCACCTCCGGGTGCCCCATTGCCGAGTCTCCCCTTCCCTCCCGTGAGCATGATGCCAAATGGCCCGATGCCCGTGCCCCAGATGATGAACTTTGGGCTACCTTCGCTAGCCCCGTTGGTGCCACCTCCCACCTTGCTCGTGCCATACCCCGTGATCGTGCCCCTTCCCGTGCCCATCCCCATCCCTATTCCCATCCCTCACGTCAATGATTCCAAGCCTCCCAACGGATTCTCCAGTAACGGAGAGAACTTCATTCCGAGCGCCCCTGGCGACTCCTCGGCGGCGGGAGGCAAGCCAGGTGGACACTCCCTGTCCCCCCGGGACTCCAAACAGGGCTCCTCCAAGTCCTCGGACTCGCCGCCCGGCTGCTCGGGCCAGGCCCTGAGCCTGGCGCCTGCGGAGCACGGCCGAAGCGAGGTGGTGGACTTGACCCGGCGCGCCGGCAGCCCCTCGGGTGCCGGCGGCCAGCTCGGGTTCCCCGGCGTGCTGCAGGGTCCGCAGGACGGCGTCATCGACCTGACGGTGGGCCACCGGGCGCGGCTGCACAACGTGATCCACCGCGCGCTGCACGCGCACGTCAAGGCGGAGCGCGAGCCGGGCGCCGCGGAGCGCAGGACCTGCGGCGGCTGCAGGGACGGCCACTGCAGCCCCCCCGCCGCCGGCGACCCGGGCCCGGGCGCGCCCGCGGGCCCCGAAGCGGCCGCGGCCTGTAACGTTATCGTGAACGGCACGCGCGGCGCGGCCACCGAGCGCGCCAAGAGCGCGGAGCCGCCGCCGGAGCAGCCTCTGCCGCCGCCGCCGCCGCCCATGCCCCCCAAGAAGCTGCTGTCCTCCGAGGAGCCGGCGGTGAGCGAGCTGGAGTCGGTCAAGGAGAACAACTGTGCTTCCAACTGCCACCTGGACGGGGAGGCAGCCAAGAAGCTGATGGGCGAGGAAGCCCTGGCGGGGGGTGACAAGTCAGACCCGAACCTTAATAACCCCGCGGATGAGGACCACGCGTATGCTCTGCGGATGCTGCCCAAGACGGGCTGCGTGATCCAGCCTGTGCCAAAACCCGCGGAGAAGACTGCCATGGCGCCGTGCATCATCTCCTCGCCCATGCTCAGCGCCGGGCCCGAGGACCTGGAACCTCCGCTCAAAAGGAGGTGCCTCCGAATTAGAAATCAGAATAAGTAAAAGGTTTGTATGTCCACCAAGGCTCTCCTTCGTACGAGGCCCTGCACCTCGCCTCCTCACGAGGCAGAGGCCAGCGAGTTGTGTAAATAATCATGATGTTTACCTTACGTGTTTTACAGTCCACCTGGTGTGTGGTCACATATTCATTCGACCCAACACCATTCCCGTTTTGCAGCCGAGGAAACTGAGTCACAGCATGTAAGTGCCATACCCAAGGTCACTTACTAAGTGAAAAGCCCACTGTTGAACCTGACTTGAAACACTAGCTCCTTAATTACATGTTCATTTTATTGTGCTCATTTCTGTGATTCACCCTGTTGGAAATGGGGAAGATGGGAGGCAGGAGAGGTTGCTTGGGTGGGACCTGTAAATGTTCAGTCTTGAGATTTAAGGGCTGTGGTTTCGGTGAGTCTATTTGCAGGGGAGAACAAAAACCTACATGCTTGTGCCAGCTGAACCCAGGCCACTAGGCCCCACTTTGCCAGGCAGGGTGTTAGAGCAGTGACTCATAGTGCCTGTTCTTGGGGGTCTTTCCTTCATTTTGTTACCAACCTAAATTACCCAGGCAGGCCTCAAGCATCACGGACTAGCTTTTCTTCCTCCTTTTAGGGTTCAGTGGCTCAGCTAGTGGATCGCTCACCTCTGCACACAGTGAGAAGTTTTGATGGGGAAAAGGGCCACATTACTGAAGAGGGTGACAGTGCACAGCTCTGATCTCATGTGGGGAACATGCTTGCTGCCAAGCGAAGCTTCAATAATGAGCCCAGAATTTCAGTAAGGGAAGGGGGAACTAGCATGCCATTATAACCAGATGTGCCCTCCTGTGCTCCTGCCAATCCTGGCAGAACAGGCATTCTGCATGTTAGTAGGAGGACAATGAGGCTTGGAGACATTGTGCAGCACCATACCTGATAAGTGGGGGAAGCGGTATGCAGCTCCGATGTGCTGGACCCAGAGGCGACAGCTCTTCCCTCTATCCAGCAGGGCAGCAGTTAAAATTTATCAACTACAAAGGAAAAGAGATGAACATTTATTGAGCTCCTAATTTTGCATTGCTCCTCCCAGGAGCTGGGGAGATACAAAGGTTAATATGATGCCATGTCTGCCCTCAAGACAGCCTGCTGGGGTATAAACCCACTGTAGGAGAAGTGGACCTTGTAGGAAAAATAAGTTCTTGCTCACGTTTGTATGTTCAGGTCACCTTCTCAGTGTTTTTTCAAGAATTATTTATTCGGATCTAGGTCCAACAACAATTATAATCTTTGTGTTACTGATGAGGAATCCAAGATAGAGAAAATAAGTAGCTTGAGCAAAATGACCACATTAGTAAGCAGAGTGGAGATTCAAATTCAAGCTGCCTGACTCCACAGCTACATTTTCTTTAAACTACTGTAGGAAAATAGGCTGATTGGCCCCTTTATTACCCTACTTGATGGAAATTCTTTCATTCATCTCAGTTGTTTTGGGGCAAAGTTCCTAGACAAAACCAAGGCCACTTACCAACTTCTCTAAACTGTTTTGAAAGTGTTTATTCTGGTTTTTCCAGCAATAAACCGAGAATACCAACCCATTACTCTACAGTGGGAAATATAAGTGTGACTAGATCTCATGATGTGGTGTAGCCAGATCATTATCTCTAAGTTGACACATTTATAGAGTTACCTACCTAACTTCTAGCCAGAAGTCTGCTTCAGTAGCACAGAGCCACAGTAGGGGGGGCTTGTTGAGTGGTAGGAGATGGATTTCTCAGCCACCATAGTCTGAGGTTTCCTTTTTCATTTGTGGTTTTGCCAGTAGGAGCAGAATACTAAAAATCAACTCACCGTTCCTTCCTGATTTTATATCTATAAGTTCTGCTATCTGAAGACAGATGGCCTCAGCCTCCTCATAGTCACCTCAGTTGAAATTGCCTCTGATTTCTCTACTAGAATAATTTAATCTGGTTGACAAAACAGTGAGTAATGGGGATATGTGAGAGAAAAAAAGATGGACTTTAGAAAGCGTCAGGAATTGTAATTTTAAACACATTCTAATACTGTCCATTCAAATGACATTAAGGGAGGAGTGGGAGGGTAGAAGACTTTACTGCTGTGCCTGGGGTGGGAAGTGACCAGGTCCAGAATACTACCACTTGTCCACATTAGCAAGGGCCCCAAAGAACACAAAAGCATGAAATACATGATGACTATTGGCATGATAAATGTTTCAGAATAAAGAATCAGCTTAGGGTCTAATATGTGGACCAAGATCATTACTGAAAATATTTAACTGGTTTCAGCTCATTTTAGAAGATGCCCATAGATGCTTGAGACTGGAGAATTCTTTTTATGATGGGTCCCTCTAACAAATCACAGCTTTTCTCTAAAGTCAGAGATACTCAGGCTTTGCAGCTACCATGGGGTGACAAGCCAAGTGATTTAAGATAGGGGGAGAACCATGTCTCCTCCACTAAATCATATTCTCTTTTGCCCTCTGTAGTTCCACGTCACCCCACAGCACAGTCTCAATCTGCCATAATTCACTCACACTCTCTGACCCTTCCTGATTTCCTGAGCACACGTGGTGCTGTTTTTCTTCCATACCTTCAGAAACCCAGTGCATTCATACGGTTGCAGAAATTGGAAATGCATCCATTAAATAAAGGCTTTTGTGCCTTGACAGTGAACACTGTTTGGTGACAAGTTAAAGCCAAAGTGGAAAGCACTAAAACCAAAAATAAACCCGGGTTGAGTTGTGGTGGGTGAGCTGCAGCAAGTGATTGCTCCATGAACTTGTTGGTGACTCAATATATCATTTGTCCAGGGAGTCTGGCAGGAACTTTAGTCAGGGTTCTCCATTCTTTTCACTATGGCCACCAGCCCCAGGCTGCATTACTATTTTTTAAATCATTTAAAATAGATTCAAAGTAGACTAGAGCTTGCTATCAATAATCAAGGTAGCTACAGTTATCTTCAAGGAAGTCATCATATTGCTACTTCTTGGGTAATTACAGTCTTTCCCCCCATTTTGAAGTTATTCTGTTCCTGGTTACCTGATTTTCTTGTTTGTTGATATGATTACAAATGATTTCACTGGGCAGATATTTTCCTAGATGCAGAACTAATTAAGTTTAGTAAAAAATCTTAAGAGGTTATAAACTTCCTTTCATCTTCAACTTTAAGTCTCCAAATACCAGTTCTGCAGCTTCTGTAGGCTAGGGGGAAAAAAAATCCCCCCAAATAATAAGGGAAACAATGTATAAACATTTTCCAAACTATTCTATCCACAAAGAATTCCATTTATAAATGGAATACTCCCTTCTTTGTCTTTGTCTTGGAGCTTGGGGATAACTGTTTGTATTTGTTCATTTTCTGAATTTCTGCAGTTTATACTTGTTTATGGTACATTGGGGAGTTCAGAGTAACCATTTGCAAATGTTTGAAGATACTTAAAAGAAAATATCCTCCCTCCTCAGTTTTCCAGAGAAATGACATATTCTCTTCAAGTAAATTAATCAATGGAAAAAATGTGTGTCACCAGTAACCCTTTCACCTAGGAGTGAAAGTCACCTTTGTGACCCCTAAATTTCTTTTTTTAAAAAGTTATATTGAAGTAATTTTGGCTTATAAGATTATACAGGTTTCAGGCGTACAACATTATGTGTTTCTGAAAACATGAGACTCTTCTCCTTGGCTCCAGTTCCACGAGTGCTTCCCAGGCCTGGGGGTGGGTTTCCCTCCATTTTTTGTCCTCTCCATGAAAACACAAGAAGGTGAATGTGGTTTTGGCTTCTTGGTGCTTAATTATTAGTCTAGCCTTGAGGACACAATCCCCAGAGTGACTGGGGTATAGAATTGTTGCCTCATTAGGAAAATCAAAAGGGTGGAAGTGACAGGTAACTTTCTAACAGCTTAGTTTCTCTGGCTGAGTAGAAGTAAAGTTCATATTTCAAATTATAAAGTATGGGTGCTTACTTTTAAAGCAAAGAAAAGAAGAAAAACTGAGAACAGAGGAAATCATAACAAGTGGGATATGCTTAGATCCTATGCCAGACTTGAGATTTTTAGTGTTCCAGAACTTGATTATTGGAAATGTTAATGGACCACATAATCCCTGATGTTAAAGTTTCTCTCGTCTCAGAATGCAGATGACTGTCCAGTTCCAGACAGAGGTAATTCAAAGAACCAGCAGAAAACCGTCAGGTCTACATCATGAACATATGTGAGGGGCGAGGATCTGAGAGGTGCTTGAGGATCATTTCATACTCATAGCGGAGAATTTTCTGGAATGAACATCATCAAGTTTGTCCTTAGTCACTTCTCCTACAATGCTGCTGTGTCTTTGTTACCTTTCTGACAAGGGGGTTGAAGGAGTTTTAACGCACAAGCATCTGGCTTTTAGATAGTATTTCAATCAGATTATGATGGAATAGGAAATGGCATATGTGACCGGGTATTTATTTCTTTCAGATGTAGCCATAGCTCTGCATCTTCAGCAGGCTTAAGACTAGGGTGAGGCAAGTGAAGTGTGTGGTGTACACTTTAAAGAGGAGCTCACTCTTGGGGTTGTGCAAATGCAGTACTAGTCCTCATCTCTAGACCTTCTGGTGCAAATAGCAGCTGCTCTCTTACTCCAGGGACTAGTCTGGGGATGGTCCAGCCATTTTTCCTGGAACTTCTTGAAAAGTTGTATATCCCTATGCATAGAAGCACTTTTTTGGGAGGAAAGGTCCATTGATTTAGCTTCCAAAAAGTATGATCTACATTTTGAAGGTTTACCTTATATTATTACCAAGCGATATCTAAGTTGGATTTTTTTCTTGTTATTCTGAGGAAGCTGAATTGTTAGTTTCCCTTAAAACTAAGAATTATTTTTTTGCAATTTTTGCTGTGCACCTAATATTGCAGAATCATTGTCTCAGCATCTCATGTAGCACTTGCCTCAAAAAGATTGCCTTCGGGACCAATGCAAAAGATTATATAGCCCTTTCTTCAGAGTACCATAGGCTGTGAGTGCCTATGGTGAAAGGAGAAAAACAGGAAAGCAAGAAGAGAACCTACACACTAGATAGAAACTTCCCCAGCACTTGACCGTTCAAATTTACAATGTATATGGAAATGCCCCTCTTGGGTTGAAAACCTTCTACCCTGCTGTTGAGGCCAAGGGAGGGCAATGGCCAGAGGCGGAGAAGCAGGGCAGAATGCTCGGCAAAGACCAGGGCACTGATGCACCGTGTTTCAGGGTGCCACCCATTCTCCCTAGCCCCTGCACTTTTTTTTCACCTGGAGAGCGTGCGCCTGGAAATGGGTCAGCATTCAGCCGGCTATTAACAAGCCATTGCCCAGACCCAGACTGGCACTGGAAATAAGCGCCCTGTCTGGTTTCCAATGAATCACTCCCTCGCTGACTTGAGGGACTTCCTGGGCATCATGGTTCAATCATTTACACCTACCTTCGCACAGACAGGCATCGTGGAGGGGTAGAGGTGTTTGAGGACCAAAATACACTTAGTGGAACACTTACCTCATGTAATGGAATACTTACCTCCACCCCTCCACCGCCTTTCCAGACTTGTCGTCAGAGATCGTGCCAAAGGGCCAGAGGGTGGCCACTCTATTTTTCTTCACCATGTCCCGTACAGCATTATTTTGTATTCTCTTTTTGGTTACCTTTTTAAATGCGTTACACACTTTCTATGTTAAGGTAATGCATTCTGCATGTGTAAGCTTTTTTTTTATTCCCTCAAAACATAAAAGGAATCCACTTTAGAGAAACAAGTAAATTAGCTTTAAAAGATAAACAATTTAATGCTGGCAGTGTTTAACAGGGTTCCATTCTCTGAGAAAGGGAGGAAATGCCAACTCAGATGCCAGCTCTAAATACTTACACGCAGAGCTCTTTAGCTTTGTGGATTTCCACAGTTTTGCTAGAGAGACAGTAGGGTGGTGTCAGGGTAGATAGAGAACTTGAGCCCATCATCCGGAAGGGGAACCACATGCATGTGCACACACCTTATTTCAAAGGTCATTGACAGGATTCTATTGAAAATGACCAGAGCAAAAACAAATGAGAACAGAAACTTGGAACCCGTTGAGTGCACTAAACATTCAGCCTGGAAACCAGTCAAGTTGCCCCTGAGATCACTTAACTCGGTGTCCCTAGGACTGTGCTCCCATCGTGAGCGGCAATCCGCTTGCTCTGCAGTTTGCACTTTTACCCTGTCGCCCTAATGCATAGTTCTGAAGAGGGAGGAGGAAGGCGCTGCTTTCCCTGCAACCGTGAGGTCAGGACTGTGACAAATCAAAGCTGGCCAGCACTCCCTGGCCTCATTCCTTCCAGATACTTGGCTGCACCCCTGGTTGTCTCATCATTTCCCCTCTGTACCCCTGTTTTGTTGTCTTTCTTTGATGGCGACTTGTGTTTTGTTTCGTGTAAAAAGGAAAGTAAGCATGTGACTGATGGCACTTAAACAACAGAAGGGAGAAACACACTTTTTGGACTCATTTGATATGAAACTCTGACTTAACATCCCAAAAATGCAATTAAAAGGTATATCTCTCCCTCATTTGCATGGCTTATTTCCCCAGACATGCTTTTGGTATTGAAAATGAATGGTATTCCCATACAACATGTGTCTCAATTTGTAATGATATCCTCCTTGCAGCTGGCTTAGTTCTCCAAGTGTTTCTAAAATGTTACTGTCTTAAATTTGAGCCAACCTACAATAACAAATTATCTAGAAGCAAAGTGGCTAAGCTGCATTTGGTGAGAGAAGGGGAAACCCTATATTTCATCTTTCAACTCTTGTTTTGGAAATTCAGATGGTAACAAGATCCTTTCCTAAGGAAATCTACACACACACACACTTTAAAAAATTGTGCAGATTGGGTGTTGTTGGAGCAAGAATGATCAGGTTTAAGTTTCTCTGCAAAGTTCTGCATCCCATCAACAAGCTCTTTTGATATTTTAAACCCATATTTAGAATAATTTCAAGATATTTGGAGCACATGTGGTTAAATGTAAAACTTTGTCATTATGATTTGTTAGATGCTTATACTTTAAATATTTATAAGTCATTTTTAAGTGCTTTCTCCAAAAAAACTTCTCCCACTAGAACACTATAATTGAATAGCTGAGCATCATATTAGAAGACATAAGAAGTCCCTATAGCATACATGTGCATTCTTCCTGCATTTCTGGTTTTAATTCAAATGCCATTTTTAGTAATTCCAATTTATTTTTAAATATATTTTAAAGAGTCATTAATAGTGTTAGTTGTTGTAACAAAAACAAAACAACCAAAAAAAAAAAAAACCCACCCCATCCCAATAGGTACAATATTCAATTTGAATTATGTTGTGTTCCCCTTCTTTTTCTTAACCTCAGAGTCATGAGTAAAACTTTCCATTAGAGTGTTAGATCTGAGGCTGTGTCCCTATGAACTTAAAGGTTCATATTGTTTCTCTAAAGTATCTTAGACACAATTTATTGGTGGTTAGTTTGGATTCTTTACTATTCACCTTCAACCATCTTGAAAACCAAGACACAGAAAGAAGCCTGTCTTTATCATAGGCAGCCTGTTTGTGCACTTAATATGAAAAAGAGGAGAGGAAAAAAAAAAAACCTTCCAAACTCAGAATCCATTTAAGCTTCAGAGGTTATAAATTTCAAACTGACCACAGGCCTCTGGGGCTCAACCCCTTTTATGATTGGCAAAATACACCTTTCTGGTAAGAACTGGGGAAAAGAAGACTTTAAAAGGCTCATAAACTTGCTCGGACATCTAATAGCTCTTACCAAACAGTATTTTCATGAGTTAAGTGTAAATGAGTCAGAAACATATAGATTGAATTTCTTTTAAAATACACATGGGTTTAAAAATTAAGGCCAAAGTGCTTGGCAAGATAAGATTTGGTTTTAGCCAAACCCCAAGTGTTTGAAAAAAAAAAAAAATAGGTTTACAATTTGCCAAACCAAAAATGCATCCAGGTCCCTCATTCCTTTCATTTAATATAGGGGCATCATAAACATGGGGCTTAATGTCTATTTTCATATCCACTAAGGTCTGAGCAACATAAACCCCAAATACTGTGGAAAATAGTTTGTATGACCATGCAAATGAAGGTGAAAGGTGCTGGTTCAGGCTTCTGTTTCTGATTTGGACAGAGCCCCTCATTTCTGACCATATGATCAACTTGTTCTGTCTTAGAGTGTGTTTGGTGTGTGTATGTGCGTTTGTTAGGCACAGGAATAATAATTTTAAAAAAAGTCTTTGGAGTTCTTAATTTATACCTAATTCATATATTGCAATCTGCAAAACTTAATAAACTACTCATCATATCCAAACAGAGGGAGGCCGTTCCCTCTCACTTATTTATGGTTCAGAGATAGTCTTCATTATTTCCCTAGAGGACAAAACATAACCATTTTAAACTAACAATATCTAACACTGACTTCATGCAGGGACACTGTTATTAAAAGATATCAGGAAAAGGGGAAGGAGGGAGGGTAGGAGACAGAGAAGGAGGGGTGGAGGGAAGAAGAGAGAGCAAAGAAAAAGTAGAGAGAGTGGCAGAGACTCGCTTGTCTGAAGGAACAGTAACCTGCTGAGACAGACCAGAAGCACGCAAGGTCACACTTCTGGAACCTGCAGAGTGATGTGACACTCTACATGGGAGGATCCAGCCAGGGCAGGGATAGGGGCTTGTGTCCCTGTTGTCATCACATCCCTGGTGGAGTGGGTGTGCCAGTGTTTCTTGCACAAGTCAGTGAGAATAGTATCAGGAGAGGAATAGCTAGCAGAGTTATTCTGAGGGTGAATATGGAGCTAGGTTCTATGACTGGGGAGGAACATAGAACCGGCCGTCAGGAGCAGAGCCCAGGGGTGCAGGAGGATGTCAAAGCCAGGGAGGCAGAGAAGGGCGGACCTTCTCCTGGACTGGAGCAAAGGGCTTGAGGGCAGAGGGAGAGGAGGAGGAGGCTGGAGGAGAGCCAGTCGGAGTGGGACAGGCTGGTGTATTTGTGTCTGCGTACTAGCAGCATCACCGCGACCTCGAGCAGAGGAGTGGCAGGATGAAATCTGCGTTCGAAGAGAATTGCTTTAGCAGCTGCTCGTAGACTGAAAGGAAGCGGGAGAAAGACTGGCATCACTAAAGCTGATCGTTGCATTCTGATGACAGGCTAATTACCAGCAGTTGATTCTCAACATTGCAGAATGTTATCGCTACAGGGTGAGGGGAGTTGGCTGCCACATCTCTGTTTTAGTCCTGGAACACCAGGGTAGCAGTGAGGTGGAAGGAGGAGCTTCCTTCTTTGTGCCCAGAGTAGGGCCCGAGGAGGTTTCGTGGCACACGGTGGAGGAAACCTCACAAACGACAGCCCATTCCAAAGTCCTGTCCAAGGGAGGCCGGCCAGGCCCCAGGCTGCCACAGAGACGGCCCCACCCTCCTGACCCACCAGCTGCTCTGAGCCTCAGGCCAGCAGGGGAGGGTGTGGTGTGGGGTGTCGCCTGGTGGACTGGGGGTGGGGGGGCAGACAGTGGCTGTCCTAGCAGAGGGCTCCTTGATGAACACGGAGAATGCACAGGGTCCACCACGAGGCCCAGACCTCTGTCCTTGGAATGAACAGCAGCCATAAGGCTTGGCTGCCTGGCTTTACCTCAGATGCTTTCAGAAATTTTCACAGAATCTCAGTCAGAGCCTCCCAGGGTCTGTGGGTGCTTTGAAGGCAGTATCGAAACTTTGGGAGATGTTCTTTTATCTTTTCGACTTCCTAGGCCTTAGGCCTCTGACATTTCCCTGTGTGGCATCTGTGGGCTCCTGGGGGTCAGGAAGCAGGTGCTGGGTTTAGTGAGAACACCCGTTTTGGATTGGGTGGACCTGAGTTCAGGCTCCGCAGAGTCACTCACTCCTGGGGCAGGGAGCCATCCTGTGAGGCTCAGTCTGGAACAGGAGTGCAGGGAACAGTGTGTGGGGTAGGCGAGACGGCCCAGGCAGAGCACACTGTGTCCTCGTGCCCTCCGCTAGAGTGGCAGGAGCTGCCCCACTGGAGAGGTGGGTTCCACGCCTTAGAGAAAAACTGGGGCTGGAACAAGGCCTGCTTGGATTTGAAAACCCACTGCCTTGCTGTCTAGCTGTGAGACGTTGAAGAGTTTTATAACCTCTTGGTACTTATGTTTTCTCATTAAATAATTGTGACAACTGTTATTGAGCACTTTCTCTATGGAGATGGTGTTCTGCATGTTACATGGCCCCATCATTAAACCCATTTTGCAGAAGAGAAACTGAAGCACAGACAGACTGCTTCTGGTACCCTGTGCCTGGGCTAGTCGATGGCAGCCTGGGGTTTGACTGGCAGTCTGCTCCAGAGTCTCCATGCCAAACCGCAGGGTATGGCTTATGTGCAAAAATAGGAAAACAATACCCCTGCTTCATAGAGTTATCAGGCTTCAATATAAATGAAGTTTAAATGCCCAGGATGGTGGCACACAGTAGGTGCTTATTACAAGCGTGGTCACGGCAACTCCCCGCGAGAGCTTCTTTCCCCGGATGTGTAATGGAAAGTAATGAAACACTTCCGTGTTGTCAACCTCGGAGGTTAGGGAAAACATTCCAGAGATTCTAAGATGTCTGGTTCTGCTTTTACAAGGAGGGACCGGGACCAACAGAGCAAATGCTCAAGGTCGCAGAGTGGCGCAGCTAGGGTTAGAACCTGAGTCCTCGCCTGCCTCTCCTCTCGGTGGGACACCGGATACCGTGATGCTGCTCGTGTTACATGGCCTGTGCCAAGGGCCAGAGTCATGTTTTTGCCACCCACGGCATTGCTTTCTCACATGAGGCGGCTGATTTCAGGGGGGGAATGGGTTGGACTTGAACATCTGGGGTGAGAGGTTGAAGGGGTGCAGGAAAAAGCAACTATTAACCACACTCTCCATCTCTTTGGCTATTGGGGTCGGGAAAGTTTGTCAGCATGCTTTTCTTATTTTTACAGTGACGTTTCCCTGAGTGTGAAGCCTGCCACTCTCTTCCTCCCTCCCCCCTCTCTGCTATGGGCTGATTGTACAGAATCCAGTGTCAGAAAGATCTCTTTCCAGATCTCACCTAAAAATCTTAAAATCTACTGTTGACCCTTAGGCCATAGCTAGTTGCCACATAAAACTTTTCTTTCCTGAATTCTTTTTTTCTTACCCTAGAATACCTATGTTCAGATAATATATAGATAACTCAGAAAAATAGCAAAGTCAGTCTTACAGCAAGCATCTACTTGTTTTGTCCAAGGCAGAATTTCGGGAAGGTATAGGAACTGGCTTCAGTCATTGGTGTATTGATTGGATGGGACTAGAATGAAAACACAGTTATTCTTTCTTATCCAATAGTTTCTCAGAATTTTTTGTTCACAGAGTCACAGCTGGATTATCTATGCTCTTACCTATCTATGCACCTTACAGCTCTGGCACAGTGACCCAACCTGTCAGGGTAAGGAAGTGCAGAGATGACCCTTAGCCAAGGGACTGTATGTCCTGGTAGGGAGAAAGGCTTCAGTTCAGCTTTGTCCCTTTCTAGCTGGTGACCTTGAGTAAGTTCCTTGAACTTTCTGGAAACATTTTTTTGTTCTAGAAGTTGGGGCGATAATAAGGACCTCAGTAGCATTGTTGTGTCAGTGAAATCAATGTGTGAGTGGAATAGGTATATGTAAAATGTACTTGTTTTCAAGTGAACTGAGTATCTAAAAAGTCTTTAGCGCAGTGTTTGTCTCCTGTCTTTGAAATCATTGCAGCCTTGACAAGAAGTGCTTGATTCAGAAAGTCAGGGACTTCGGGCTGTAGACTCTTCAAATTTTTCGGCAGAACATCAGCTATATCATACAATTATTTTATTTTTCTCTTTTCTGGATGAATGTAGCTTCCTGTTCTAGTGCATCTGTGACATGTGTGCTGGCAGTCTCTGTCCCTGGTCCCTGCTTTCAGAAAAGGGGCTGAAAACAAGGTCACTGAGCTTACCTTTTTTTTTTCTTTTTTAAACATTTTATTTATTTATGCATACAAGAGCTGAGGTACAGGTCAGAATCGCAGGAGGTGAGAGGATTCACCAAAGACAGATTGGGGAGCAGAACAGGAAGATGGACTGAAATCCACTGCTGAGGGGAGCAGGGGGCAAGGCATAGCTTTTTACCAGGATAAAACTGCTTTCATTTATGAAGCAGAGGGTACCTCTTATAGCCCATTAGCTGCCTTGCTAAATAGAGAAACAGTCCCCTCCCTGGCTGGGTTGAGTTGAACTCTTGGTGCAGTGACTGTGGATGCTTCATAGTTCCATGCTTAAACCCTTGTGCCACCAGGGAGGCCCCTCACTTGACTTACTTACATTCCAACATCCCTGAAAGAATTTTAGGTAAAGGGGGTCATTTGATCAGGGTAAAGAGAATGGCTTTTGTGAGTGTAGAAGTGGGGGTTCTGAGATTTGGGGTTCTTTCTTAGAAACTTTTAGAGGGCAGAGAAGCAGCAGAGGCTACTTGGAAGAGTAGGCTCACCTCTCTGCTCTCAACTCATAGAGCAAAGAAAACCAAAATTTCAGTGTGTAAAATAAAGAATTAAATATGCAGTTATCCCAGTTAGGGAACTTTATAGGATTGTGATTTTTATTGATGAAAGAATAAATAAGAGATATTGCTAAAGAAGAAAATTATAAAAAAGAAAAGCAAGTGATGTTTCTTTTCATTTGTTTTTTATGCTTTAATTTATGAACACTATGGGGCGAGTGGCACAGTCTGATAGATTTGCGGTTCAGACCAGAGCCATAAGCTGTGTTAAGATGAGGCTCATCCTTGGTCCCCACACCCCTATCCTCACCCATGGGTTATTTCCATGGCAGTTTCCCTAAGAAAGAGAAGACTGTTTCTCTATTTAGCAAGGCAGCTAATGGGCTATAAGAGGTACCCTCTGCTTCATAAATGAAAGCAGTTTTATCCTGGTTAAAAGCCATGTCAGAATTTTTCATGAAGCAGAAGTTGATGAAGGAGAAAGGGGAGGATTTTCTGGCAAAGCCACGCCCAGCTGTGGCCCTTTCTGGAATGGGCTTGCTGCAGAGACCACCGTCTGGCATCACCGCTGGATTAATCAGCTGGTGCAGATGGCTCTGTTCGTTGACCATCGGGTTGTGCCCTTGTGAGTGTCCCAGAATAGCCGAGCTACCTAAGAGCGGCCCGGTCCCCTGGGACTTGTCATTGTCCCAGATAAACAGCGTGGCCGAAGCCAGCTCATAATGGCCGCGCTCAGCTGGATGGCCATTGAGGCCGAGTGAGTGGCGCTCCTAGTCAGGGCCCATGTGCTGGGGCAGAAGCAAGTGGACTTGACGGTAAGTTTTTCTTACATATCCTAGAGTCACTGCCACAGGTTTTGGACTCCCTGGATAAGTATGGCCACCTTCTAAACAATGAAGACACAACCTACCTACAGGATGTCGATTATGCTACTTACAAAAGTACCCGAGGAAGGAAAGAAGAAAAAAGGTTCGGAAAGTGAATTTGATTAATCAAGACAGGCTTCCTGGGAGAGATGCAAGGTGGCACCCTGGAGGGACTAATTTGGCCATGTTGGGATGTAGAATAAAGACAGACATTTTTCTAGAATATAACATTTACTTTTGGGAGTGGTTGCCTGGAGTTACAATTTTTTTTTTTTTTAAATGCAACCAGCATAAGTCTTAGACCATAAAGGTGGAAGAAGTAAAAGTGAGAATGGCCATGTGTGGGTGAGAGAGAGACAGACAGACATACAGACAGACAGAGACTTTCTGAACCTTTGGGTTTCAGAGTTCAGAAATTAATTCCTTACGTACTTGGAGCAGATTACCAACAACAGCTCACGTATATAACCCTACATATTTGATACTGAATTTGGTACAAAGATCTTACAGTTACAAAATATGACCGATGGAAAATGAATAGAAAAGCTCACCCAGGCCCCCATGTCACAGAGGAAGAATCAAAACTTGGGGAGGCTAAGAAATAGGGTCCAAATCCCACTAGTCAGGGGTCATGCTGGATTGTAACCTGCATCTCTCTTACTCCTTGTGCTCATTTTCCTTTTGCGAGGTTCAAGAACTTTAGACTGGAGGGAGTATTTTCACAAGACCCCTCTGCTTGGCGAGTGTAAAATTGACACCGGCACGGGCTCTAGAACGTCCTTCCTCATGGCTATCTCAAACTCCAAGCTACAGCCTCCCCACCCAGGGGTTTCCTACTTTCACACTAATACGCATCATGCAGGTGAAGTCCAGACTTGGTTCTTTGTTTCCGTTGATTCCAGAGTCTCTTCCGGTGTCCCCAAAATAGATCTGCTTGAACCTGCCAGATCCAGAACACCAGGAGACACCACCCCCTCCTCCAGTGTTCTTAGCAGAAAGGGGCTTGTACTGCCACCATCTGGCCTTTGTGGGTGCCCAGACACCGCAAGTCTGTGACAGAGGAAAGGCAGCAGCCCAAATGGTCTACTTTGCCATTCTCTTAAAATAAGCTCGGTGTGAGGAGGCTTTCAGAGCAGCGGGAGTGGGGCTGCAAAAAATAGAGTG
The DNA here is from genome assembly GCA_019455555.1 of Galemys pyrenaicus. Classification (NCBI taxonomy): domain Eukaryota; kingdom Metazoa; phylum Chordata; class Mammalia; order Eulipotyphla; family Talpidae; genus Galemys; species Galemys pyrenaicus. The sequence goes on along the minus strand of JAGFMF010011446.1, from coordinate 2,358,400 downwards.
CGGTGCAGCTGCACCCTTTAGAACTTTGGGGGAAAACACATATTATTTACCAGACAATAATAGATACCAGAGAATAATAATGATTATTATAGTGTTTGGGATGGCAAATGCTGCAGTTAAGGTTCCAGAATGGCTCTCATTAGAATCCCGTTTTCCAGTCTCTTATGAAAGCCTTGAAATTTTCTCCAAGTAGGCTGATGCTGTCCATGTTTGGCCTTTGTCCAAAGGTGATTTGAATACAAAGAAACTTATCTGAGGAATGTCTCTTTGGAGGGTCATGATTACACTCAAGAAAAAAGATACATCTTTGAAAGGCAATTGCTGCTTTAAGTAAGTCATTCAAAATCTCACCAGGCAAAGCATGAACACCCTTTTTTACTTTTTATTTCCTTTTTAAAGAAAGAATACACAGGCTCTAAGATTTAGTCTGTCTTGATCCTAAGCCCAGAGGTGGGGTTGAGGTCCCTCCCCCTTACAGCACCTTCCAGGGTGCCTTTGGGTCCAGGTGTCACTTCTAAGGTGCCTTCCCAGACCTTTGTGACTTCTCATTGGATGGTGGCTTCTGTTTTGTTTTTATAGCCCTTCTCACTAGTCTCTCATTCTCAAAAAAAAAAAAAAAAAAAAAAAAAAA
>JAGFMF010011446.1:2346350-2357719 GCA_019455555.1 Galemys pyrenaicus | reverse complement strand
AGGAAGGAAGGAAGGAAGGAAGGAAGGAAGGAAGGAAGGAAGGAAGGAAGGAAGGAAGGAAGGAGCTAGAACAAGGAGTAAAATCAAAATGAGCTCTTTATTCAGAGATAAATATCCGTTTCCAGTCTGACCATGCCAAATGAAAAGGTTTCCATGGCCTTGTAATTCCACCCTCATTGCATATTTGTGGTGTTTTGCATTTTCACTTTGGTTATTTAATATACATATTAAATGCACACAGATCTGGTGATTTAATGTGATTTGGGGAACTCAGGCATTTCCTGTCATGCACATTCAGACTTTCAAACCTTGTTTCTGGCCGATCATTATTATCGCTGCCATTAACACCAGCGCTCGGATAGCAGGGTTCAAAGCCCAAGCTTCTGCTTAGTCCTCCCTGTGGGCACTTTGACCTCCTCACACTTGTGCTAAATCCGTGCTGCAGACACCCTGAGCAAGTTTCCAGGTCTCTTTGGGGCCTCCATTTCTTCAACTATAAAATGAGGAAATTGTAGTGTGTTATCTCTGGGGATCGCTTAAAATTCTAAGTTCTGTCACCTCTCTGAAATTATTTGTTCACTGTTGTAGGAATAAGCTCCTGAGTTGAGAGGATGTTTACGAGTCCTCTGTCAGCACCTCACATTAACCAAATTTTACTCATTCACCTTTCTGACATCCCCAGTGGTTGCCAGGGAGAAAGATAGTGTTTCTGGGTATGGGAGACGAGAGCATTCTGACTCTCATCCTCTTGACAAATCTGTTCGAACTGAACGAGGGGAACGGGAACAAAACAGATGTGACCCCAGACCTCGAGGACTTCATGGCTTGGCTGGCAGACTTCTAAAGGGCTGCTTACCGGGGTGACTGAGTGCCCTCAGAGGTTATATTTCAGACCGAGGGACTGGTAGCAAATGAAGGAAGCCAGTAGGGCTGGAGAGACAGACTAACGTGAGAGCTGGGGAGGGTGGCATGTTTTAGAAACCAGCCTTTCCGGCGAACAATTCTGGTCCAGCCCCCTGCTGCTTTCTGGTGTGGAGATGAAGAGATGTGAATGGATGTGAATGCCTCACCTTTGCCATTGGTTAACCTCTTGCCAGGCAAGACCCACAGAGAGGGGCACTTGTTTAGCTCGGTTGCCTCTGCCAGAAAACCCTGAAGAGAGACCTGTGCGTGCACCGTGATTTTGCATGTGCTAAGAAGTCAATGTTGGCTTTCCTCCTTTGCAGCAAACACCGGGGCTGTTACCGGAGTACAGAGATAAGGTTCAGATCTCCAGGATCCCCTGGTGACCTTCTCTGGCTTTGGGGTGACCTTGGGCAACTCAAGGGCAACTCCTGGCAGCTAAGCATGTAGTGATGTGGAGGGTGGAAGCTGTCAGGATGCAAAAGATGCCGTGGTTTCAGGGAAGGGCATGGTGACAATGCCCATTACGGGATTCCAAAAAGCCAAGTTTCCTTTTCTCACACAAAGCCGGCAGGGCCAACGGGGAGAAAATTGGTGAAGGAAAGTCAAGTTGAGGTCCTGCTGCTGTGCTGCTTTGGTCGGGGACACTCCTTGGGGGAACCCAGCGGTGGAGGGCTTGCCAACCCAGACTTGGGCTCTCCCCCGCTGAGGGGGGACCGGGTGGTGACAGGGTCCAGTGGATTCTGATGGACCCCTTCTCTTTTTTCAGGAACACTCACTCACAGGGTACCTTGCATGGAGAGAGGGCGCAGAGCAAACTATGTCCCGCCATCCAATGACACCAGCTGGTCAGCTCAACACCCCCTCTGGCTAAAACTCAAGCAAATAAAGCCACTTCCTGTCATTAAGCATCTTGGAGGAAGCCTCCTCCCTCGGTGGCCTCTAGCCCAGGGAAGCCAGCACGCCTTGGACCCACCTGCGGGCCCAGCCTTCCGGCTGCCACCAGCTCTGCTTCTCCCCAGAGGAACTTAGGGATTTCGCCCCTGGTTTAAAAACAAAACAAAACAAAACAGAAAACACCAACAAGCCACAAGGACCAATGTAGGTATTCCCCCCGGCTCCATCTTCAAGGCTCAGAGGGTGAGGCTGGAAGATGATAAAGGATTTGAAAACAGAAATCTTTTTTAAACCTTTTTAAAAACTGCTGTGGTTTTGCTGCTACACTCAGAATTGTGATTTGCATCGTACGGTTTGGGACCGATACTGCTCACGGTTGACGGCGGAGAGGGAGCCCCCTGGAGTCTCAGGACTTCGGCCTCATCTGTCCTGCCCGGGGTGCACTTTTAAATGAAGAGTTAGAATATTTTATTGGCTAATATACTTTTCTTGTTATTTTTACAAAGGCCACCTTTATCCTTTTTAATGCCATATTTTCAGTGTTACACTTTTATGGCTTTTAATTTTCGATTTGACAGATGTAAGAAGCAGCATGAATAGTTTATACTGTGGTTTTTCAGAGACTGAATGCCAAGAGAACTCGGTAAATGTTTATTCTTCTCAGCTTTCTCTTTAAATTCCCCTAAATAGCGCCCCATTTGGGAACAGAGCAAGAGTGTTGAACTGAAGACCAAAATGCCCTCAAGGTGTAAAATAATCCGAGGGGGAATATTTGCTGGGCGTCACGAAAGACTTGGATGAAATTTCAACCCTGATGGTTTTCGGTGATCCAGGAAGTAAGTCAGTGAAGCAATCTCTCTATATGCAGAGCCCTTTCATGATAATTAGAATGGTATGGACAAACCAATGAAAACAAGAGGGAAAGTGAGAAACATCACCCATGATTCTGTTTCACTGTTTGCTTTCTCCTGTCATGGTTAAGAGAAATGTGCAATTCGATCCTCAATCAGTGGGTGGAGGATAACAGGGTAGATTTTCTCGTGTGCACTTGTACAGTTGTAGCTGCGAGTCCAGAGTCCTCTAGAGCATGTGTCCTGGCACTGAGTTGGTGAGACAGTCGTGGAGTGTCCCATTCTGATGAGTACAGAAAAAAAAAGAGAAAAAAAATAAGAAAAAAAATCAAAAAAAGAAGAAAACTTAAAAAAAAAATCAAATCACCTTGTGATTCAGTGTATCTGTTTACTAACTCGAATAAAGCAATTGTTCCCTCTGGAGGGTCCAGGTGCCCCGCCCACGAGGCCACCAGCCTACAGCAGGAGGCAAAGTGGGGGGTCTGGGGGGCAAGGCCAGGATGGTGTCACACCCGCCTCGAAGCACCACCGGCCCATGGATGCGGTGTACATACTGTATTTCTATATTCTCCTTTGTACAGTCACTTCACAAGTCAAGCTACTGTTTTACAGGTGCTCCTTATTTATTAGAGCCGTGAGAGCTTGGGGGACACACCTGGCGAGCGAGCTCGCTTTTTAAAAATGAAATTGGGGGCAGGGGAAGGGAGGCGGGAGGGAGGGGAAGCTCGCAAGCCCAGGGAGAGATTTATAAACGTGAACAAAAGAAAACTTCCAGCAACAAATCAAACAAACAACCCACCCCAACACCAAACCCACCCATGCAGGAAGCAGCTGCCCCTCCTCTGGGGTCTCATCACCCTGCAGGGGGCTCCCAACATTCTCCTCTCTCCCGGACTGGTGTCAGTTCATCAAACAAAAATAAATCTCTACGGAAAAAAATGCACTTACACATGCTTATTTTGCTTTTCTCATTATTATGGCTATTGTTGTTCTTTTTTTTTTTTTTTTTTTTTTGTTATGGAAGGTGTTCATTTCTTTCCCCCAGGGAAACATTTTTAAAAATAAAGCTAGAAAGTTTTCAAAGATGATGAGATATAGGGGTGACACTGGCCCTTCCCAACCTGCTTGGGATCACGCTTCTTTGCAAACAGGAGCCCACACAGCCCGTTGGAGGGTCTGCTCCCTGCACGCCCATTGCCCACAGCCCACAGTGTGTGGAGGGAGCTCCTGGGCCTGCAGACTCGTGTCCCTTCCCCAGTGCACTAGAGTCCAGCTCTGCACTTCCCAGTGTTCTCGGCTCAGACTGCACCCGTGCCAGCTGGTAGATGGGAACCTGAGGGTGCCACCTCCCACCCTGTGGGCGGGCACCACTTTGGTTTTAGCTTTAGGTGATAGGGGCATCAACCTGTTTCTTCTCCGGTACCTGAGTCAAGCATCATAGCATTGCTAAGGTGGAGCGCGCACTCTCTCTCATTGAGTTCTAGCTAAGGTAGCGCTGGTCCATCATCTTGATGGCTGTATGAAAAAGGCAAGCCGAGAAGTGAATTGACTTGTCCTGAGTCCCACAGTGATCTGGTTTAGCTCGTCAAGCAACAAATGTTCATGTACCACTTGGGCACCCTCAGCAGTTTCCTCTAAGTGACCCTCCTAGTGAATTTTGGAGACCTGGCTTCTTTGCCTCCTGGAGCCTGGGGGAATCTCGGGTTCTGGGAATCTTGGGTTCGGAGTGTGGGATTGTGTTTATGACTCCACTGGAACTCCGAGGGCCTGGCGGGACTGTGTTGGGGCCAGGCACCCCGCTGTGGCTGTCTGGGGCAAATCCCTGACAGCTTTATTCATCTGGACTTGGCCCTAGAGACAATTATCCAGGATATTGATTGTGCTTTTGTTTGTAGTCCAAGATTGTCGAGCAGACATTTTGACCCTTCTGAAAACAAAGGGTGCTTTTGTTCCAGCATGAAAGATTCCGTGGCATCTCATTAAACATCAGCACACCTTTTCCTCCTCTCTTCCGTCCCCTTAATCTTAGGGCTCCCCGGTACAAAATGCACTTGCATTTCAAAGAGAAATAGAGATGGGACTGCAGACAGTCCCGAGCATCCGAGCAGTGGCCCCGTTTAGTTTTCGCAGTAACCTTCCGAGAGTGGTTTCCCTTTATTGCACGTGAAGGGCTGGAGGCGCAGCTGCTTTCGCCACGGTCAACGGCGAGCTCACACAGTCAGTGAGCGGCAGAATGGGATTCAGATCCAGGGCAGCTGGTGCAGCGCCTAGGCCACACAAGCCATCTGGAGAACGACTGTTGACTCGTTTTGATTTCCTGTAAGTTTGTGGCAGGGCTTTGGTTCTGTTCTTAAGTGGCCTTCATGTTAAACTAAGTCAGAGGATTGGTGTTAACGGTTATTGCACGTACACCTTATTGGGTGTGAGGAAGTGCTGAGCGCTTGCTGAGAGAAGAGGGGCAAGTCTTCCTTGTGGGTTACCCAACCCCTCCACCTTAATGCAGGCACCGGGGCGGGGGTGGGGAGCGGCTCACAGTCCCTGCCCTGGGGGCTGACATGTAATGGGAAGATAAGACTGGAAAGGATGGACCCTTCTCGGTCTCTCCAGGGATGTTTTCCAGGGTTTATGTAATTGCGCAGCTGGAGCCCGAATTCACAACTTTGCAAAACCACCATGCTCTTGCAGGTGCTCCCTTGATGTTGGCAGGGCAGCTTGGGCCACAAGCAGGACTGGAGGTCCAGCTCAGGTTGCCTGCAAGGCACAGCCACAGACCAGAGTGGAGGCCCAGGTATGAAGATTTCGCCCTTCCACCCTTGGCTCCTCCTCCACTCTGAGCGCCAGATTCTTGGCTTTTTTAAGCAGCTTCAAAAGGGCCCCACTCCAGGCTGCACTCTGGCCAAAGGAGGCAAAGCCGAGGGCCCAAGCGACAAGCCACACACCTGTGGGTCCAGTTCAGGCAGACTTCTCTAGCCCAGCTCACGCCACTGTGTGGAACTAACTAGGGGCCGTTTCTGGACAGCCTGCTTTCTTTCCCCTCCTGTGCCTTTGCACATGGAGCTGGCCCTGCCTCCAGTGTCTTCCCTGTCCTCACTGGGCGATTTCTGCAGCCCATCCAGACTCAGCTAGCTGCAGGGTGGTGTTCCGCTGGGGAGCCTACAGGTACTGTTCCCCACTCTCCTGCTGGAGCAGGCACCCATCACAGTCTGTGTCCAGCTGCTCACCTGTCCATGTGCTTTGCCACATTCTTGAGGGTGGGGGTACTGTCTTATCTGCTTCACATCTCCTAGCCCAGGAGAATCCCTCATCATCATCATCATTATTACTACTACTATTTTTAATACAATTAACAAGCCACCTCCTTCAAGCTTAATTTAGACGTCATCCCTCCTGAAGCCAAGTCTGATTTCTCTGAGGTACAATTAGCCGCTTCTCTCTTGAGCTTCCCTTGTTCTTCTTTAAATGGACAAAGGCCACTTCTCACACTGCTCTCCCCACATCAGTCAGGCTCCTGCAAGGCAGGCGCTGGAGCCCCCTCACTTTGCATCCCTGAAAAGCTATCTTGAGGCTCTTTCATCCTACAAGCCGCTGGACATTTGTGCAAGAAACAAAGGCAGAGGCCGGTTTCATCCTGTCTCAGGGAGGCAGGCAGCAGCACCCTCCAGCCAGCCAGTTGGACACGCATCTCTGGGCTCTGCTGAATGCAAGGAGTGAGCGACACAGGCCTCAGACCAGCGCCTGCCCTTGGGTTCTGAGCCGTGCAGTGAATTCTGGTCACAGAACTCTCATGTCATACGCAGAAGAGCCTTTGAGATTAGGTAGTATCTTGACTGTTAGTTACTCACTCATAGATGGAAAATTAGTCTTTAATTTTCTTTAAAGAACAACTTGTTCTGTCTTGGCTGTGGATGGGGATGAGCAGTAGCTTCCTGTAACTCCTGTTGCAAAGGGAAGGGCCTCTGCTGAGAAACAGAAAAAGGCTCACTGCCATTAGGTGCTCACTCTGCACTGCCCCGACGGCCGGTCTTACACACATGTGCCCACTTGGTTCTCACGGTAGTCCTGTGAGGGATGTGCTGGTATTATCATCATCCCCTCTTCATAGCCAAAAAAGTACGAAGGCATGAAGATGAAGGGGCTCTCTGCTCAAGGTGTGGCAAGAGTGAGGGGCTGGACCCCAAAGCAGCACTCCCATCCCAAGGTGCAGCAGCCTCCCTGCACCCGGACACTGGAGGTTCAGACCCTAGGCCAGAGTTCAGGTCATCTACTTGGTGCCTAAACCGGACACTGAGGTATTTTTGACTTTTCCTTGTGTTTTGAGAGGGTAAAATCCACAGCCTTTCCTCCTCACACCTGGCTTTGAGGACCACCAAGACTACGACTACCAATGTACCTGTAGGCAAAGTTTGAGGGAGGTGGGGTGGAACTGTGTGAGCAGTTCAGAAAAAGGAAAAAAAGAGAGGGGTACTTGGGTACCCATGTTAAATTTCCTGGGCCGAGGGGAAGGGAACATGTGGGCCAGGGACTGTTCTATTTCCTACTGACCTGATTTTTAGAGCTGCAAACTAGGCCTTCTTCACAGTGCTTATTTAGATGGAGGAAGGAACATCAAATAGGATCTGCCAGGGCTGTTGGGGGCTACATCAATTTGCCGACAGTTCAGGGGTCTGAACTGAAACTCACAGCCATTTTTTGGGCTGGGCCACTGGCCTTCTGGTTGACTACCTGACCAACCAAATGGACAGAAATGTCGACAGTCTCCTTGTGCCAGACAATGCGACAGGGAAAGGCGCTCAGACCCGAAAGGCAATTCACACAAAATCACATGTGACTGGCAGTGTCATCCCCATGCTGAACGAGGAAGAGGCCGTCCAGAAAGATCCAGTGATCTGCTCAGATCACTCAGTCTTTAATACGGAAGTCCAGATGTGAGTCCTCTGGCCCCCAGCGCAAGGTTTTTTCAATGGGACCACAGCTGCGGAAATACCAGCGTCAATCAGGTCATAACTCAGTTCAAGTCTAAATCAGCCAATGGGAAACGTGCCTGATGATGTCATTCCATCCTGCTTCTAGACCTTTGGGAATGGATAAAACTGTCTTTCCTCACATGTAGATTTGAGCCAAACCACCCCAGTGAATCCCTCCAAAAAGGAATGAACACCACTGCTAATTTTAGTAGACAATTATCCAGTGCAAACTAAGTACCATTTGATTGCACTACTTTCTTTATGCCTCACAATTCTCCTGGAAGGTTATTACTATGATTATTTCCATGCCACAGATGAGGAAACTGAGCACACAGAGGTTGAGTGGCAGAGCCTGGAATGGATACAGAGCCCACACTTAATCACATTTTGACATTTCTCTTGTGGATACATGGGTGGATGCATGTATGGATGGACAGACGGACAGATGGATGATGCCTGCATGCAAACATCAATAAAAGAGTGCTTAATAGAGTAAGTCACCAAACTTTTTACCAGTCACTTTCACTTAGGACATCTCATCTTCAAGTGACTGGAGCACAAAAGTGGGTTCCATCTCTTGAGTTATTGAAAAAGTCACCTACCTTTATCTTCCTGTCCTGAGCTCCCTTTGCAACATCACCAACGTCATAATCTGACAAACAGGACCAACCTTGAGGGGATTCCATAGCTCTTTATTGTAATCACTTCCATTATTTGCTTTCCTAGAAAACCCCAGAAGACAAAGGCTAACTGGTCTTTGCATCCCCAAGGTGAGCCTGGCATGCAGCATGCCGTCTGCACAGAGGGGCTGATCCTGGCCGGTGGTCCTGGCTGCTGGGCTGCTCCCGCCTGTGGGAGTAGGGTCTGTCGAGGTCTTCGAATCCCCTTCACACGCTTTGTCTTCATTCCCTGGTTAGGCATCCCTCCAGGGATTTGCAGTTGTGACTGTTGGGAAGGCACCGTGTCTGAGCACCAGGTGAGGGGCCACCTCTCCCTTCCCACCCTCTTTCCCCAGCTGTGTTGACAAGGCCAGCTCTGGAAGGACAAAGGAGGAGAAGCAGCATAATCTCAACTGGAAGGTTCCAGGTTGTAGAAATAAGGAAAAACTCTAGTCATTTCCCCTCCCTACTTTCCTTGCAAATACATAACATTCCAATTAAGATAACTTCCACTTAAGATAACTTCTGGTAACGGATATACTTTTTAAAAATCTGTTTAGGAAAAACTGGTGTGTGAGTGAGTAAGCTCTGGGAAGCATGACCTTTGAACTTGGTGAAGAAAAGGAAGGCAAAGCTGAGTATATTTAGCCAGAGCCTTCAGACTGTGGTTTTTTGTTTTCTTCTTTCTAGGTTTATTTAGACAAAGGGGAAAGATTATCACAAAATGAAACAATTATAGATAAAAGGAAAGATGAGTTTTACAGCACAATAGTATCCAACAGAGACCCTTTGGATTTCACACCCCCAGCGCCCCATACTTCACCCTGCACCCCTACTTCTCTCCAGTCTCCACCGTTTGGCTCATAGTATCTCCTTCACATACAGTAGCTGGACTAGGGCTGAGGACCCAAGGCCAGGCGTGCAATGAGATACTTTTATACTTATTGATCCTTTAAAAAAGAGCGTTTTCATGAAGCTTTAATTCACTTTTTTTTTTTTTTTAGCTTTTTAGCCTAACTGCTACACATTTTATCCCTGTTCTTTGTGAAATGCTAATCCAGCCCAGGGTTTTTGCTTTCCGGGTGTAACTTTTCAGAAATTGTATATCTGCATAGCAACCCAGCAAGGGCTGCCTATGTCACGGTATCACATGTCAGAAAGATGAAAAGGGCTCCAAATCTAAGCTCTCCACAAACTTGGCCCTCCAATCCTGGGGCAGGGAGCTCCTTGGCCTTAATATAAATGGCAGGAGAGCCATTTCAAGGCCAGAGAGGTGCAAACTTTTATCTTGTTGATGACAGAAAACGACACATGACCTCAGCTCAGCTCGGCGGGGATGATCAAACCAGAAACAAAGACTGTATTTTTCTCTGCTCTTGTCCCTGCTGTCAGCTTCCAAGTGCAACCTGAGCCTGGATTCCGAACCCAGTGTCCAGATTAGAGATTGTTGGCTCAGATTTAGTGGTGAAACGTGAGCCTGACTCTGTTGATGGCAGGCCTCGAAGGAGCAAGTTTACTTAAGCCAAGAGAGAGATTGTGTGTCAGACGAGAGCCTGGCTTTTCTTTATCACAAACTTCCTGATCTGCCTCTGTTTTAATAGTTTCCACCAGCACCAGCACCAGCACCGCCACTACCAGAGTAAAGAGAGAGAGAGAGAGAGAGAGAGAGAGGAAGCATCGTTCACAGTTCCATCTCTTCAGTGTCATAAATCAGGAAATTAACAAGACTGTGACTGGCCTTCCACACAGACTAAGACAATGTTCTTTTTGTGCTTCTAACTTGTGGCTAGCACTTAGCATAATCAATGGAGCGCTCCGTTCAGAAAGGATGAAAAATGGGGACTTGAGCTCACCATTTAAAGGCTACTTTCCAATGTGCAGGCACATGACTTTTACGAGGCGCAAACATGACTTAGAACTTGCCTGGTTGGTCTGAAGGCGGGTCGTTAGAGGAATCATTTACATGGCTTTCTCTGTCTCTGTCTCTCTCTCCATTTTTACTTTGGCACCCTCCTGGCTTTTCCTTGGCTTCTGATTTCATCCCTCTTTTAGATTCTCTGTGTCTTCAGTAATTTATGTGCAAGATATTTTCCCAACCTCCAAATGTTTTTCCATTTGGCAAACCATGTCCTGAAGCTTCCACACAATGTAACAGTGGAGTTCATTTATACTACAAAACATAAGCTTGGTTAATGGAAAAGCCTGACACGCCAGCGCGGTGACCCCGTGCGCCTGGGTTGCGTCACAGACCATCGGGCCACCCTGAGGAGGTGGTGGGGTGGGGGCCGGGGAAGAGTGTCTTTTCCAGGTGCCATAGATGCTTGGCTTCAACACTCCTTGTCTCTGAAAAGGCAAGAATTCCTTCCAAGCCCCTTTCTCATAGAGTTTTTGGAAGCTTCGGGGCACCATATGGAGAATCATTTCATGATTCTCCTGATGGCTTTTACGTGAGCAGCTATAAATTGGACGGCTTCCTTCAGGTCTAATATCCCTATAGTACCTGTTATGGATTGTTGGGAATAGCCACTAATCGTGCTAGTCCTGTGCTGTTCTTGATAGGAGAAAAAATCCAGCCCCTCCCTGGCAGGGGACACTGACACTTTGGGAAGTGAAAACTGGAAAGGGGATGAGCTGGGCAGGGAGGCATGTCCTGAAGGGGTCTGTGGTTGATCCCTGCGATAACTTCCTCCGGAGACCTGTTTATTCCAAAGTCATGGACGTAGGACCAACTGAGGCAGAAGTCGAGCCCAATGCCTCTTTGGGGATATGGTGTCCGCGGCTGTTCCCCCCAGGCCTCTTCATAAGCCAGCTGGGCTGGGCCTCTCCGGGAGGCACACATGAGGCTGCTGGGCTGGGTTCATGTCCAGTCGCTCACAGGGCACATACAGACAATATCGTGGCTCCTGCGATTTGAGTTCTTTTCACTGAGGAACTGGCGCTTCTTCTTTCTGAGCAGTTGCAGCCATACAAACTCCCCACATTTCACTTTTTTCTTTTTTTTTTAAAGATTTATTTATTTATGCATACAAGCACTGGGGTACAGGCCAGAGGTGTGGGGGGTGAGAGGATTCACCACAGAGAGCAAGGAGCAGAAC
>JAGFMF010011446.1:2288659-2346300 GCA_019455555.1 Galemys pyrenaicus | reverse complement strand
TCCCCTCTCTGGCCGGCAGCAGGGATCGAACTCGTGCTACAGTGGTTGCGGTTTGCTTCATAGTGCGTTGCTTAACCCACTGCGCCACCAGGGAGGCCCCATTTCACTTTTTTCAAAGGTGGCTGAGAAGTGCTCTCTCAACTCTTGACCCAATACTCCGTTGATTTAATAAGCAAATCAAAGGCAAAGCGTCGTTCCAACAAGGATAAGAGTTTAGGCAAGTCTTTTTAGGGTGTTTATTTTGCTTGGATAGCATTTCCTTAGCTCACTGAATTTCATTGGCCCTATAGAGGAGCTCCAGAAGGGCAGAGGTTGGTTAATATATTCTAGGGAACCACCGAGGAACAAGGAATCGAGCCCTTTGACAGTTTCCAAGCAAGTCTGTTTCAAAAAAAAAAAAAAAGAAGCATACAAATCATAGTACTAAAGATTGGCTGGTTCTGGGAACTCATTCACTCAGATGTATTTTTAGACTTTTGTTTATCTTTCTTGATTGATAAAGTAATTATCAAAATGCGTTAGAAAATAATAGCCAACTGGTGAGAAAAGGAACAGTTGGAGGAAGCAAAGCAATGGAGGAAAAGCACCCACAGACTCTCCTTCAGGCTTCCCAGTGAAACTCCAGGAAAACTCGTCTTCTCTTCGGCCTTCCCCTTCTTCTGGGGGGCTAACCAGCCACTCTTTGGATGGATAAAGATTACCCCATCGCACAATATCTAGTTAACTCCCCCACAGAGCCTGCTGTGCCCTAGTTTCCCCCCAAGTTTCCCTCTCTCTTGCCTCTTTTCCTCCATCCCTCTCCACTCTGCAATCTGCCACAGGCCAACCAGAACCCCAGCAGATGTTTGTGTTTTATTAGCCAAATGGGAGCCTGAAGGACCAACCAAACACCCGCCCCACTGAGAGGTGGAAGCAGGCCATCTGACATCAGAAACAGCATGCCGGCTTGTCCAGCGGGCCAGGGCTTCCAGGGGCCAGAAGGAGGGCTGGATAATTAGTTGGCGTGGCCTATCTGTTGGCCAATTGCTCTGTCCTCTGAAGAGCAGACAGAGGCCTTTCATGGAGGCTCAGGGAGATCGGGGGAGCCCCTCCAAGTGTCCGGCTCCCTGGCCAGCAGTGCTGGCCCATGATGGCCTCCCCTTGTGCCAGAGCACCATGTGGTGCCCTGACTGTGGCTCCTGGCACAGAAACAGCAGGAAGCTAAGGACACGACCACTGTAGCTGGGAAGACCAGGCGGCCAGTCGACATCCCTTCTCCCACACCCCTGCAGGACCAAGCCAGGAGAATGGACAGAGTGTGGGCGCAGATGGGAGGTCTGAGCTTCTCTCTCAGCTTCCCCATTTACTCCTGCATGCTTTTGGCTGTGTTAACGTCTCATGTCTGAAGCTTGGTTTCTTCGTCAGTGCTATGGAAGTTATAAACCTACTCTTGGAGTTGCTTCAGGATTAAGTGAGAGTATGTGTGCTAGCTCTGGGCCTGTTTCCTCCGTGCCTGCTCCCCAGTGGCCCCAGACCCATTCCTCAACTTTCTTTGCTCTACCCTGAATAGGAGGGGATCTAGCCCTGGCTAAATTCAGTCATGGGACCTCGAGAAAAGGGTTTCTTTCCCTCTGCCTCAAGAAGCTTCTCCAATAGTAGCTTCCTCTCCTCCTCCTCCTCTCTGGAAAGCCCTGAGTACTGCAGCCCCCACATTGGCCCTCCAGCCTCAGGACCTCCCTGCCCTCATCGGGCGTCTCAGCTCAACGTCCTCATCTGTGCAGCCGGTTCCTTCACTGAACTCCCATGTGGTGCTTCCTGTTCCCTGGCTGGGCATAAGCTGATAGAACATGCAAAAGTGTAAACGTGTTGCACACCTAAATGGAAACACAGCTGTTCACTTATGACTCCGTGAGTCATCGCTCATTGACTGTTGAGCTCCCGGTGGGATGTGGGGGCTCCTAGGGCAGCAGGAAGGCTGAACCCAGAGGGAGGGGGGCAGGGGCTAAGATGTCAGGACATAAAGTACAGGCTGCTTACCAGGTTCTTCACACCCTAAGCATCAGATCCTGGAACTTAGCCATAAGGTTGAGATCTTTCTGGGTCAGTTGTTAATCCAAAATTATTTCCCAGAGGTGTCTTCAATTTGGGATTTTATGGATATAAAAATAGGATAAGAACTCTGCATGTTTTATGACTAAATATATGCAGACTTCTGTCTGCCTCATGTTTTCTCTCTGCTGAGGATCAGTGGGCAGTGCGGCGGAAGGTCTGGACTCTTCTAGGTCTTGCTTGACACACTTCCTGCTCCCAATCAGGTGGCCTTTTCTTGTTTCCCAGCCTGGCCTCTGTTCCAGTTGAGTGTGTGTCCACTGGTCTCATCACCACGCTGCTCAGGCGAGTGTCTCATCAGCCTCTTGCTGGTCGGCCCGGCTGACACTGCCCCCAGCGCTGCCTCTCTCTGCCCGCCTCTGGCCCCACTGCTGTCTCCACCACGCCTCAGGGCTGGGGAAGGCTGTGCTCTACTCCTTATAGCAGGAAGAAGAACTTCCTCATTGAGATCAGAGTTGAAAATGGATTTCCCCCCTGGGCAGAGAAGAGGCCCCCTTTTCCTGTGCAGGGTTATTAATTGGCCGCCCTTCCCCGCCTATGGCGGCCAGGCTCAGGACGGCCCTGCTAAAGCATTCCCACCATCACGGGAAGCCATGAGGGCCTGTGCAAACTGTCTAGGTTCGAGTCTTTGAGAGTCATCACTCGCAGGATGCTGAGCTCCCTGTGTGATGTGGGGCTCCCAGGGCAGCAGGAGGGCTGAGTCTAGAGGGAGGGGCAGGCGCCGAGGAAGCTAGGGCAGCAGCGCCCGCACTCGAGACCCTCCCATATTTCGTGCATCTTCACTCCCATCTCCACAGACACAATTATATCATCTCATCTAGAGCTGACAGGCTTTGAAAGACACTCTGCATGGGTAAGGCATCTCTCCTCCTCTTGGCCTGGATTTCATGTCATTTCTACTGCAAGTATAGTAATCAGACAAGATGGGTGTAGTTTAAACACCTCTGTGACAGGTGTGTGATGGGTGTGTGACAGGTGTGTGATGGGTGTGTGACGGGTGTGTGACAGGTGTGTGACGAGTATGTGACGGGTGTGTGACGGGTGTGTGACAGGTGTGTGACGGGTATGTGATGGGTGTGTGATGGGTGTGTGACGGGTGTGTGATGGGTGGCATTGGCGCTCCATGTG
The DNA here is from genome assembly GCA_019455555.1 of Galemys pyrenaicus. Taxonomy (NCBI): domain Eukaryota; kingdom Metazoa; phylum Chordata; class Mammalia; order Eulipotyphla; family Talpidae; genus Galemys; species Galemys pyrenaicus. The sequence continues at coordinate 2,343,084 of JAGFMF010011446.1, read as the reverse complement.
CAGCTAGGGTCCTTAGCTTGGCGTGATGTGTGCACTAAGACGCTGCCGGATTGCATTTCCAGCCCTTTGAGTCATCCCTTTCTCGTATATTCATAAATCACAGCAGGGTCGCGCTGGGACGACTTTGTTTTCATGTTGTCTGATGTGCCCATTTCTGCGCCCAAGGGAACTGAGATCTTGGGAAGGTCTGAGTGCCTTGTCCAGGGCCAGCAGTAGAGAGCCACAGTGTCCAGACGAGAACCCGCTTTTTTCGATTCAAACTGGAGTACTTGCAGCAGCCATATCACCGGTTAAAGAAAAGCTTGTGCTGCCTCTTTGGGTGTGAGTTGTGTTCTGCAGATGTAACACTCAGAGATTAATGATGTGTAGGTAACTCTGGGCTTCCTTGGGAAAATGTGCGCATATACATACGTACATAAAATTATGATATGGGGCCACCCTAGTGGCGCAGTGGGTTAAGCAACGCACTGTGAAGCAAACCACTGCTACTGCAGCACGAGTTAGATTCCTGCTGCCGGCCAGGGAGGGGACCCACATGGCGCAGCAGACCTCTCCCGCCTTGCCCGCTGCTCCCCTCAGCAGTGTGTTTCAGTCAGTCTGCCTGTTCTGCTCCCTACTTGTCTCTGGTGAATCCTCTCACCTCCCTGGACTCTGGCTTGTACCCCAGCTCTTATATGCATAAATAAATAAATCTTTTTTAAAAAAATTAATAAAATAAAATTATGATATGTTTCCCTGACATAAGGGATATATAGCGCACAATTTATAAATAGTAATGAAGTGCACGACACTCTGTTATGACTTCCAGCATAGGCTCTTCCCACCTTGCAGATATCTTCAGGATGGGCAATTTCAAGCTAACGAGGCGATGTCACTGAACTGGGAGTTGCCAAGCGGCTGGCAGGAGCCCCTGGTCACACAGTGTCTCCACTTTGCAGACACAGGCATAGATGATGTGTCTGAACATCCGTCACCTTTGCTTTTACTTATTTATTAAATTGTACAGTGTACCATTGAATTTTTAATTACCTCTCTGACAACATTCCCGAATGTTCGAATTGGTTCTAGTGAGCCAGTGGGCGCGGCCTCCAGCAGCCCATCAGGAGGAGCAGGCTGGAGGACACTTGGGTCTTCTTCCGGCAAAAGCTACAGAAAATAAGCAAGTTTAAATATTAGTCAAGGAAATTGAAGGAGAAAGAGGGAAAGGAGAAAGAAACAAGGAGAGAAAGAATGATCATTTTAAATTGTCTTTACTCAGGAAGTAACTTACTGACACGAAACCCCAGGCCGGCCTCTGTGGGCGCCCCAAGGCCCTCTGGCTGCACTGCCATGGACCCAGTAGGGGCCCCACCCTCGGGCGTTCCCTGTGTGAGGACTTGACCTCTGCCGGCTTTGGAAGGAGACGATGAGATTACCAGAGCTCTCGATCCATTTTTGGATCAAATGAGAACTGCAGGCTAATCCTTAGCGTGCACCTCTCCTCTTACAGACGCTGGCCTCTCTGCAGGGGCGGGGCTCGGTGGTGACGGGCCAGCCCAGGGGGCGGGTGCAACGCCCAAAAGTCATTCGCTGATGCTCCCCTTCCCCCAGCCGCCAGCTCTCAGTGCACCTGGTGAGCCATCTTCCCAGATAACTCCGGGTGGCGCCCTGGGACCTCCACGGTCCCCTTTCTCCCATAGCACTCGCTGACCCCTGCTCAGCTTTTTGTGCTCACTGTCTGTGTTCCCAAAGGACTGTGGGCTCTTGGGGGGAAGCTCCACTCTTGTCAGTGCCTGGTGCGTCTGGGTCTTAATAAACCTGAGTCCCCATGCCCCTTGTGTGGTGATTCTCAAATGAGTGCATCAAAAGTACTGCGAAGATGGACCATAATGCAGATTCCCCAGAGCCCAGGCTAGTGGGTTTGAAATGCAGCTTTTTAATAAAAATATGATTCTGATGCAGGTATGTTTACCAAGCACACTTGAGGGAATGCAGCTTCTTCAAACTTTTCATTTTATAGGTGGGGAAGCAATTAAGTGGTTTGCTTCAGGACCCTTATACGGAGCGTAAGGCGCACCGTGGTGCTTTCAGATAGAATGGTCTCAGACAAGGAAGCTGGTCACAGTACATTGAGGATTACGGAACAGTATTAAAACACCTTAAACTAAAATTGCACACCACATTTTAAAGCAGTGGCAAGACTCCATGGTTAGATGCCTCTGTGAAAAAGTACACATAGACCCTCATTCCATCCACACATGACCCTGGGACCTGCCCTGTGAGAAGGGGTACTCCTATCCCCACGGGCATCCCCATTTGCATTGACCTTCAGAAGGCCCCTCTTTTCTATTGCTTGTTGTGCCGAATTAGAATTTGCAGTGATGTCTCTTTGCTGTCACACGAATCCCTCAATGATTCTGCCTCGAAAGTGTGACCTACTTCCATAACTGTTGCAAGAAGCTATTTGCCAGAAGCCCTATTTCCAGCAGGGTGTTCTCTGCCCCCTCCCAAAACTCATAGTTTGGGGGCAGCAGATAGAGAACCCCAAAGTAGATCAGCTATTCGGGTGTTTGGTTCATGCCTATTTTTATGAACAAATCCTCGTTTCACCTGTTGCTTGGCTGGTGAGCGCCAAGCATGCTGGTTATTGCCTTGGGCAGCCGGTGCCACCCACTGAGTCTGTGACAGGCTCCATGACTTGGCAGGAGCTGGGCAGCTCTGCAGTCACCCACTAAGGAGTAGGCCAGCCCCTCGGCAGCCCTGATGCTGTGGGTTTAGAGGACAGGGTTGTCAGGGATAGCCCAGGCAGGACAGAAGAAGGAGACCTGGCTGGTTCCTGGCACAGAGACTCCTTGCGTGGTGTGATTCTGGTAGGAAATGGGCAGGACCTCTGTTTCTCGGCCACAAGGTGTCAGCAGTGGGCTGACCAGGTGCCAGCTGAGTGCACGGCACTCGGCACTCAGAGGAAAGCCCTGGTATGCCGGAGACCATGGGAGTTTCCTTATGTGGAGAGAAACTGCCATTCTCAGTAGTAAGGGCATAAGGACTAAGTGACTCACAGACTTTCCCTCAGTCTTCCCTTGATGAACTGCACGCTTTTGCTCCAGAAGCACTGCACCTGATCAAGTCTGAACCACCACTGGAAGAGGCCAGTCCAGGTAGGATTCGGGGATTCAATGCAGATAGGATGTGCGGAGTGTGGAAACACAAGAAGGCAGGACCCCTTTTTTTAAGAACCTGGGCTTGCTAGCTGACTAGTGGTGAATTTGAAGACTGAGTTTGTTTCTCCTTCTGTAAAATGCCACATTCCCCATTTTCCAAGTGGCAGTAGTTGCGGGTCATCATGTGGATCAGATGAAATTCATTATTCGCACACTACAAGGTATGTAGGTGGATGTGGTTGCTGGGATTCATCCTTTGCCCTGAGCGGTGTCAGAGTTTCCCTCAGATTCAAGGGAAGATGCTGACGCAAGAGAAAGGGTCACCTCTTCTCCACATGGCCACTGGCGTCTCTTGCCTGAGCCACCAGTCATAAACGCTGGATTTGGCCTGATGGAGTCATCTTCCTACAAGATTCTTCCTGGATGCCTTTCATGGCTTGCTTCCAAGCGGAAAGCTGGCTGGGGCTACTCGCCCGTCCTTCTTCACTGAGCCTGCTTTTCCATATTGGAAGAAGATGAAATGCACATTTCAGAATGTAAGTTTTTCCTGCAGGACACTATCCCCAATGGTGGAGTGATGAAGAAAAAATATTAGATGAAGTAAGGGGAGAACTAAGTAACATACTGATTTATAAACTCATGGAATGGAATGAAGGCATTTTTTCCACTGGTGGGGTTATTTATTATGTCCTAGCTGGCCAGATCCCAGGGTTGAAGAGGTTTGGTTCCTGAGCAATAGAAATAGCAGGGACGGGTTTTCTCCATTGCTTCTTGCTCAAAAACGCACACAAAATATATCCCAGCCATGAGCCCAACTCAAGACTCCCTCACTCATCACCTCATCAGAGAATGAGACTCAGACCCTGTTGCTCTGGGAAAAAAGATCCAAGACTGCACACGTGTCCTTGTTTTCGACAGCTTTCCCTGCGGCCCTTCCCTCAGGAGGGGAGGGGGATGAACTACTCTGAAAATAGCTTATAAACAACGGTGATGGGGCTTTGATAGTCATTTCACTAAGTTAGGTATTAATTTGGAGAAAGGTGACATCTTTATGTTTAGAGTTTTTCCCTCCATGAACATGGTACACTTTTCCATATACTCCATTTTTATTTTATAACTTTCAGTAAACAATTTGGTTTCCTAATAAAGACCCTACATGTCTACCATTGGATCCATTACTAGATCAAAGATAGCTTTTATATTACTATTGTAATGGTATCTTTAAGAATATTTACATTTTCTAATTGTTCATAAGCAAATATGGGTATGTGTGTTTAATGACAGCAAATGACTGAGCCTTATTTGTTCTCGTAGTCTATTGCTGTGAATTTTCTTTGTACACAAAGATGTAGCAAATGTCAATTTTAGTTTTGCCACTTTTGATCCTGATATATTCCTTTCTTTCCTGTTTCTTACAGTGCTGTTTAGCACCTGGATGTCATCCCTCTATTCATACTGACTTTGAGGGAAATTGGTTTTTGCATGTTTTATTTTGGAACATTTTAGATTTACAAAATAGTTGCAAGGATATGCACAAAGTTCTCATATATGCTTCATCCAGTTTCTCCCATTGTTAGGATCTCATATAACCATGGCGGCCATGTCAAAAGTAACACACTAACTACATTAACACTGACTAAATTCTCACTTCATCCAAGTTTCACTACTTCTTCCACAATGTCCTTCTTCTGTCCCAGGATCCAGCTCAACACACCACACTGTGCTTCGTCTCTATGACTCCTTAGTCTTCCCCAGTCTATAACAAGTTTTCATTCTCTTTTTCTTCTTATAACAGTTTTGAGACATATCGATTAGGTGTGTTGAAGTATATCCCTCAATTTTGGAGTTTACTGATGATTTTCTTGTACTTAGATTGGTGTTTTGGAGACTAATACCAGAGAGGGGATGTGCATTTCCTGTCATGTTGTATAAGCCATGTCATCATGACTTGTCACTGGTGAGGCATTCTTGTCACCTGCCCAAGGTCGTGGCTCCTAGCTAATCTATAGCCAAGTGTGTCCCATCTGCCTTGCTGTTCTCTCTTCATTGGAAGTAAGTCACAGAGTCCAGCCCATACCCAAGGAAGAGACTAGATCTCCCTTCTAGAGGATGGAATATTTATAGATGTATCCTGGTATTCTTCTGTCAGGAAGACTTGTCTTTTCTATTTATTTGTTTTTTAATTCAAACACTTATTTATATCAGTATAGGCTCTTGTCTACTTGCTTTGCACTTTGGATCATGCTAGGTTATCTATTTTGTTTTTCAAATTGTCCCAGCTCCAAGAAATTGGAATTCCGATTGGTACCTGGGTCTCTTGGGCGTGCCCTGTCCTTTCAGCATTTCTTACCTTCTGGCAGGACAGCTGTGGGCATGACAGAAGTGGGGGGAGGCGGCGATGGCTATACTGAAGAGGAGGAGTCAGAACCAACTCAAGTGGAGCCCAGCAACCTACCAAACATCTGCAAGCATGTTGATCATTTTACTATTGAGGGTCCCCAACATCTCACACCCACGAATCTTTTAGAATGAGAGGAGGAAGAAATGAGCTTCATAGGAAATGCCCCTACATGGCCCAGAAGACTTGGGTGCAGAATAAGAGGCCTGTACCTTCTAGCATTGGGGCGGATAATCATTTCTGTTTCCTTAGGCTTCCTTCCTCTTCTCCTCAGAAAATAGCACATTTTCTTCCTTTGGAGAATGGCTCACTCATGCCTCTCCATTGATTCCGAGGAGCTGCCAGTCCTGTGGTCTGCCTTGCTCCCCACTACAAAGGTAGGCGAGTGGGCCAGACTCTGGCTTTAGAGGTTGGATGGATGGCTGGCAGCAGGCTCAGTGTGGGCTGGTGGAGCCCTCCCCTAGAAGGCGGAGTGTGGAGGTGGCCTCAGTGATGGCTTCCTACTGGCTCCTGAGCTGGAAGGATGTGAGTCTGGGGCCTCCTCCTATCAGATCCACCTCCAGCTGGAGGAGGGTTCTTTTTTTTTTTTTTTTAAGATTTTATTTATTTATGCATACAAGCACTGGGGTACAGGCCAGAGGTGTGGGGGGGTGAGAGGATTCACCACAGAGAGCAGGGAGCAGAACAGGCAGATCAACAGAAGTACACTGCTGAGGGGAGCAGCGGGCGAGGCAGGAGAGGTCTGCCACACCATGTGGGTCCCCTCCCTGGCCGGCAGCAGGGATCAAACTCATGCTGCGGTGGCTGTGGTTTGCTTCATAGTGCGTTGCTTAACCCACTGCGCCACCAGGGAGACCCTGGAGGAGGGTTCTTGAGGGAAGACGGAATGCAGTCAACACAAAGAAGCAGCTGAGAGGTCAACTGACAAATGGTCCTGCTTGGAGTCCCTGTTCGCTCCCTTAGGTAAACTAGTAAATAATGCCCCTGTGCTTAAGCTACTGCCAGCCACGTCTCAGGCACATTTATGGTGAAAGCGCTGAATGAGGTCAAGACCCAGGTCCTCCTGCTCTCTGGGATGGCAGTTGACAAGTCCCAGGAATGCTCAACCATAGCCTGAGACAGTTGGCAGGTAGACAAGGTTCACACCTTTGGTGGGGCAGTGAGGGGGGCAGTACCTGAGGGAGACACTGAGTCCTGCGCCCTGGAGTTGCCCAGCAGGTGAGGCCCTCATGCCCGTGTCCAGGGCCCACACCATTACTCACTGTCTGTTGTGCGTAAGACCAGGCCATATCTTTAAGGGGTCCCTCCCTCAGGTGGGGCATGGAACTGGGAGTTGTTTCAAAAGGGAGTGGGGTGAGGGGCCCACTTTGCCACTCTGCAAGGAGAGCCGAGTTCACCACGGATCATTCCTGCGGTCCAACGTGATCCCACTGGGTGCTGGGTCCACTCCAGTTGTTCCTGCTGTGGCACAAGAGGGACATGAAGCAACAAAGCCCACGTCGGGGCTCAGTGAGCAAACTGGCAAATTCCATTCACCGTCCCTTGTGGCGAGCGATGTACTGCAAAGTTGGGTGACTCAGCTAAGCCTAAAGAACGTAATCTTTTTCCAATATCATGATTTTTTTTTTCCTAATCATAAGGCTAGACCACCTGTCTTCACAAAGACATCAAAGACCTCATGGAGGGGCCTCCCTGGTGGCGCAGTGGGTTAAGCATAGCACTATGAAGCAAACCACTGCTACTGCAACACGAGTTCGATCCCTGCTGCCAGCCGGGGAGCTGACCCACATGGTGCAGTGGACCTCTCCTGCCTCGCCCGCTGCTTCCCTCAGCAGTGTATTTCAGTCGATCTGCCTGTTCTGCTCCCCACTGTCTCTGGTGGATCCTCTCACCCCCTACACCTCTGGCCTGTACCCCAATTCTTGTATGAATAAGTAAATCTTAAAAAAAAAAGACCTCATGGAGGTATGGGGGCTCAGGCATCCCGATTTGCCCCCACAGCATGCTGGGCCGGCCCTCCAGGCCCTTGCTTTGCTCTGCAGATGCCCAGAGTAGGGGTCTTTGAAGAACCAGAGAGGTATGTGTATGAAGCACCCCAGGCCAGCCTGCCTGTGACAAGGAACCAGTTTGACACCTCTGCCTCACCTGCTTCCAGTCAACATCTGACACCCGCCTTCCCAGGCCCGAAGTTTCCTAAGGCCCTGCCCTGAGTTTCCTTCAAGTTCCAGTTGCACTCTGTGGGTCCAGCTGACCCCCTCAGGGTCTGGCTCACGTGGCAAAAGTTGCCTTTTAGAGGGGATGCTGCCCAGCTGCATAATCAAACATTAGGAGCCCAAATGAAAAATTGCAGCTTGGAATTACACTCAGAGCCTGACCAGCCTCTCGAGTCATAAATCACATCTGTTCCCTGAGAACCCGGGGTGTGAGGACCCCAGGCCCCTCAGACATAGGCTGCCAGCCGAAAGGGAAGCACTAACCCCTCCGTCTCCAGCCTAGTGCTGCGGGATGGCTTCTGTGTCAGGAAGTTGGGGCCGAGTCCCAGTGTGCGTCCTCTCAGGCCTCTGGGGGCCCCTCAAAGCAGCAGCAGCAGCAGCAGCTCTGTGCTGAGGCCTTTTGGGGATTCTTGGTGCTTTCACTGGATGCTTCTTTCAAGTGTCTAATTTTAATGAAGAAATCTTTCATCTGCCATCCTGTTTTCAGTAGACAATTTTTGGAAGGAATTTTCACAAGTCACTAAGGCCCTTGGAAGTGTGTTTTCTGGTGGAAAATGTAAGCCTGTGAAACAGGCACAGAGATGTTCTCACTGGGGGAGGTGGTGGAGGAGGCAAGAGGAGGAAATAAAACACCAAGAAAAAAAGGCTTCGAGAGCCAAGTGGAGGAAGGATGCAGGGGTGCAACCGAAAGGGGAAAGTGTTTGACTGGCAATGCATGAAGCAAAACTCAGCCAGGAAACACAAGGTCCCTCTCGGGGGAAATTATATGCAGCTCTAAGAAATGTCGGGACCAAGGGATGCGTGGGAAGGGGTGGGCAAGAGGAGGGGTAAAGGGAGGGAGAGAAAATGCCATCAACAACTAAATGAGAGAGAGATGACACGCACATCCAGTACATTTCTCAAATTTGTCCTCTCCGCAGCTTCTTGAGCCCAAAGGAAAAAATAAACAAAGGTAACTGCCGAAGTAGAAAGAGGAGCCCTGTGGAGGAGGAGCAGCAGGTTGGCTGGGTCGATATTTGTGAGTAGGGGGTGGAGTGAATGCTCAGACTGGCCCTGCACTCAGGAGGTGATGCAGAAGAGTCTCGTTGCATTTCCTCCTGGCACCCAGGCAATTTCTCCCACGCACCTCCCATGCTGTATTTTTGCACAGGGGAGGGAGGGAAGCCACTTCCTTTGTCCCCATCTCTGAGAGGCTTCCACAGCGTTAGCCATCAGCTGCACAACACACGACCCACGCACTATTGCATCTCTCTCTTTCCACTGGGACGTGACGCCATCTTGGTAGGAGGTCAGAGCTGGCCCCAGCAAGTGTCACCCCATGTGTTCCTTCTCCAAGGTTCCATGGGGAAGGTGAATATGTATGAACTCAAGCAGAGGACATTTGGCAGATGAGGCTGAGGGATTTAAACACCAGCCAGAGTCAAAGGGTGGGGTGAGAAGGGTTGAGAAGGCGGGAGGCACAGTTGACGGGCTGTTATAAGAGTTCTGTCATGAAATGGGCAGTGAGAGTTAATGGAGGAGGTTTTGTTGAAAGAGAGTGGCTCCTGCTCACTAAATCACGAGAAAGCCTTCTTCAAGGCTGACGAGCAGATGGACCTGCGGTTGGTGGTGACTTAGTGAGGCTTTTACAAAGCCTGTGAATTTACTCTCCGTGGACATGAGAGTGTGTCTCCTGCAGCTGGTGATGAACAAAGGAGCGTTTTCCTACCTCATTCTGATTCACAGCCCACACCAGCACCAAACAATGGGATAGAAGGGAAGCGGCAAGCTAACACGATTGTAAAATTTTGGGACAAAACATCAGCCTGAATTGCACACAAATGGCATTTTCAATGTGCTTCTGTTTACCCGGATTCTGCTAACAAGATTCTATTTGTGGATGCAAAAACTGAAGGATGTTATCTTCAGACTAGAGAGAAAGAAACTGTAATTTGCAGCTTTTGCTGAGAGTGATAACCTTATTAAGTAATGGGATTCGCTGATTAACTGCTGCTAACAAAACATCATTGCCAAACCTGTTAGTCTAAAACCTGCAACAGAGCACTATCAGATCCACTTTGCCTCTATCCCCCAATCCCAGGGGATTTTACAGAAATATTTCTCATTTCAATAGCCTTTGCCTTTCAATATTTTTTATGGCTCCCACTAATTGGTTAACAATATGTTAGGGGACACTCGTATGGATATTGAATCAACCTTGGTGAAGAGTTCAAGGAGAAAAGCAATTCTGCTAAAAAATGATTTTTTTATGAAAGGGGTAATGGGAAAACGTGCAAGTTCATTGAGCACTGAAATGAATGGAAGTTCTTAGAGATCAAGAGGCAAGCTGTGTCCTGCTCACTGTGTGTGATGGTGCTTTAAATTCCTCGAATGGAGCAATCCCTCTCAGTGATTCACAGAGTAGGGAGGAAATTCTCTTTTCTGGGAACTTGCCTGAGAAAATCAACTCTGTTCTGTTCTTGAGAAGGACTTCCTCTTAGATTTTTAGGAGACTCTGCCGCAGCTGGCCACCTGGGTCTCAGCTAGGTGAGTTCCTCTCTTCCCTGCCAGGCCCCGTGGGTCCTACCCACTCAGGACTCACCAGATGAAAGGAGTCTCGTCATAAATGGCCTGTGATGCTCGTAACCTTCAGCCTATGGGCTATTTACTGAGCAGGTGGGGTGGGGGTGGAGGAGCATGTTCACTTCTAGTCCAACTGCCCAGGGGCTGGACTTTCAGGGAAAGCCAGGGCAAAAACCTCAGTTTGAGGCTTCCGGTCTGATCTACCATCTGGCACTTCAGACACAAGGAATGGGGCACAAGAGTACGTGTTCAGGTGTGCACACACCTGCACACCAGCTTCAGGCCCCACCGAGCACGCCTGCCACCCTGCTCTGGCCCATCTGTGGTGCTGCCTCACACTACACAATTGTCTTGCTCAGGGCAGGCCAATCTCCTCTATCGTGGGCTTCCCTCCGTCCTTTTAGGTCTTAAGTGGGGCATGTAGCCAAACATGGGTCAGATGAGACAGAAAAAAAAGACCAAGAGAAATAACATCTACCTCAGGATTTCTTTCCTGCTTGGGCCTTTTGCAATCAGGACGCTGCAGATGGTACAATGACAATGAGAAAAGCTAGTAACAGAAGCAGGTTTTCAGAGCTGGTGGGAAGGAGAAGCAGAAGGTGGGAGGAGAGCAGAGACCTGCTGTGTGAGGCGCCTGGAGGTGGGTTTTCTTGGGGTAGCTCAGGGACTTGATGGACATACAAGAAAAGCCACCTGGTTTGGTCTGTGCTGGAGGAGAGAGGGGAGAGATGAGCTTGGAAATGGTTTTGTAGGAGGCAAGACAAGTTGCAAGTGTTTTCAGAGTGTATAAAGTTTTAAGCAAGTCAGGAGCAAGTAGCAAGAAAATCCTTTGCAGTCTGCACCCCCAACTCTCCCCATGAGCTGTCCCTGGGTTGGCCTTCCTTGCTGGCCTTACCCAGCTGCAGACAACATGGGCACGGGAGGGAGGACTTATTCTTCCGGGGAACAGGACTGTTTCATTGAGAAGCATGTTGCCTGTGTCGAGGGAGATTGCAAAGCATGAGGGATGGCCTGAGGGCCTCTGAGGAGGAAATGGCAGGTCAGGGTTAGGGCTGCATGGAAACCAGGAGCAATTGTGAAACCCCCACCCCTGCAAGCTGCTACAGTCACAACCAACTACAAGAGTAAAGAGCCAGGAATAGGATTCCAAATTCAATAGATACTGAGGGGCTTTTACAAGCACTGTAATTTATTTTAATCCTCCCACTACCACAGGACACACAGCTCTCTTGTCCCTGATTACTGACAGGAAGGAGGTCCTGACTGAAAGATGATCTTGGGCAGACACTCACCTGGGGGCTCAGCTCAGACCTCACATTTCTACCCTGGACCAAGCTGCCCCCTGGTGGTCACAGGCTGGAATGGGAAGATGAGAGAGGCAGAGCAGCCCTAGAGAACTCAGTGGCTCCTGAGCCAGCACCCCCTGGGTGGTCACCCCAGGGGCTGCGGGTGGGAAGGCCGGTGAGACGGGCCTCCCAGGCAGCGGTGGATGACCCTTTTGGAAAGGTTTTTTCCTTGCTATCTGCTTGTGGACACTTGTCATAATAATGAACGTAAAGAAGTTGATCAGATAAAATATACACAGGCCCATATAAATTCCATTCTTTATTAAAAATACAGAAATACTTTTTATAGCATGAACAGAAAATACTGCATTGTCTTGGAATCTTAAGGTTTAGAACTTTTATGGAAGGATTCCCAGACCCCTAATAGACTGTATGAAGGGAAAGTACTGCATCAAAAATGAAAAACAAAAGCACCTCAAAATATTAAAATCAGTAAGCCCAACTGTGTTCATGTAAGGAAACTGTACATATGTGACTATGTACTAGTTAAGGGAATATTTTAAAAACCAGACCTCTATAATGAAAACATTGGCTCAAAGAGAGAAGTTACAAACCATATTAAAAAGACCTTGAAAAATTAAGAGCACATTTTGATATGGTATTTTACTATAATAGTCTATTTACTCAAACACTGTACTTGTAAAAGCTGAAAACATCTACTTACTTCTCAAAAATATGCTTCCCTTAGAGCCTGCTTATTACAAATGAGAGATTTGTAAGTCTATGCAGTAAGAATCTGCATATGTTCATACACAGATAATGTATCTGTGTGAACACTATGTGATGAAATTAAACTAGAGGATAAATAACTTCAATAAACTCTACATTTGGAGGCACATGAGGAATAAAATTCATGTTGATTCTAAGTTATGGACACAGCATCTTTTCTCCCCCCTGGTTTTCGTACCTTAGTGTAATGCCTATTTGCATTTAACCTAGTTATCTTATGTTTGCATGCTTAGCAAACTGAATTACAGAACCAAATTGCCTATTACAATTTCCCATTATGTGACACAATTACACAGGAACGCTTTGAGGTGAGAGGATTGTCCCGATATTAGGAAACACTGATTGCATCATGCTTGCAAAGAGCAAAAATTAAGGAGACGCTCTTTTCCCAGGTGGCAGAGTTTACTGCTTTTTCTCTTCAATGTAAATGCTGTTCCCCATTACAATGAATTCTATTTACTGATTTCTGGCCTGCAAAGTTATCCATTGGTGTTAAAAAAAATAAGTGAGGCCTTAAAACTATACTACTACTTACACTCAAAAATCCACACCCCCAAGCACTTGTAAATAAAGCATGAATTTGAAGTAATGTTCCAGAATTACATTATGTCCATAAAAAATGAAAACACAATGAATTTTCTAGTAATTAGGGAATCTGCAATATGCATACCAGCTTCTCTTTGCACATGGGTCTCTGCAAAAGATGCACAAACTTTTGCTAGATGACCTTTATCTCAAATTCCCAAACCCAATCATAAACACGCACATGAATATGCATGCAACAGCCTTTTAAAAACCTTAATTGTGAGGGCAGAAAGGCTAGGTAGAAAAAAGGAGATTTGGTTTTTCCTTATGGAGGTGAGGGGCTGACCTCTTTGCACCCTGGGTTTCTGGCTCTCACAGTGTGTGGCTAAAGACAGACAGTCTCCCAGGTGGAAAGAGATCAGCAGGTCTTCTGAATGGGCACACTAGGGCAGAGAGGTAGAATAAAGAGGTGGAAACATGAGATTAACTAAGACTGGGTTGAAAGAATCTGAAAATAAACGCCTCAATTTACTAAACAAAAGGCATAACATTTCAATCATCATCATTCAACCTCGCAAGCTTAGGGGACATGAGTTTCCAGTCTCCCTCGTTACTTGCAAGTCCAGCCTCACAGGGCCAGTAAAACACAAACCTGTTGGCTTTCTGACACTTTGTGACATTACAACGACAGGCCACAGAAACTTTTCGCTAACAGTGGAAAGAAAACATAGCAACAGAAGACAATTGCGACAAAATGACTTTATTTCATCTATATCTGGTTTTCATCTGTGTGTATAGGATAAAAAGCAAATTGATCCACAAATGTCCTTAAAGTAGAAAGTCTTTTTATTAAAATGACTTCCAGGTAGACACAGGAGGGAAGCAATCTAATCAACCTTTATCTATAAAATGGAAAAATTTGCTACATAAAGTATCTGACATTTCAAAATTTCTGGAGAACGAGGCAAGAGGAGTCAAATTTTTCTTGAATCGTCAAGTGATCAAAGACAAAGCTCGAAGATGAGAGCAAAATTAAATCTTGTGACCTAGAAGACAATGGATAATGAAAGAAATCAAAGCTCTCCAAGCTCTCTCACACTGGGGCAGATACACTGTCAGTTCCTGCAGAGTAAACAAGTTTGACTTCTAGAAAGATTTTGAGGGTGTGTGATTATGCAGAATAAAGGCCAAGAATGGAGTGTCCCTTTTCCAGAATTTTGCTGCCTTTCTTCCGTCTCCAAACCACATTTACCTTTGGGAAACATATTATCATCTCCCTCTACCCAGGCACAAGACCCTAAATATTGCACTTTTCAGTAGACTTGTAAATGTCTACAAACAAATCCCCATTCTAGAAATGCTTCTGCCATGGGTCATTGCGCCCTTTTGTGGATCCTGGCTGGGGCCTCCTCAGTTAAACAAGAGGCACTGCCCTGCTTTGGCCACTAGGAGCGCACTCAGGGCTAAGTGGGTCTGGTCAAAGCTACATCTTCAGGAGGAACTGAGGGAGGAGTCAGATGGCTCGTGACGTGAGAGTGACGTCAAGCAGCTCCCGGTTGGCAGCCGAGCGGGAGAAGCAATTTGTGCTTCTCAACATGTGAATCCAATTGACTCCAGTTCACTAGGCTCTTGACCTTCAGGGCTGAGTGAGGAGAGACACCTAGTGGGATGCGTATTACCCAGACGTCAGGGTGAGTCAGAGAAGGAAGCATTCTTAAAGGATAAGACTCTTGTTCTTAAACTCAGAGACAGACCAAGAGGACCAGACCTTGAGAAATGAAGAGAACAAGTGGAGACTGGGCAGGAGCTTGACAACAACAAGGAATGTCGTGGGCGCGTGATGTAGGACAGTGGCTGTCAGGGGACGGTCAGGACTGCTGGTCTAGGGAGAGAAGTGCCTACTTGTTAATACTCCCTCTTGCTCTCCACTTCCTCTCCTCCCTCCCAAAGAGCATTTGACTACTGGAATGGAGAAAAACAGAAAAGGGGAAACAAAGAAACATGGAGGCAGAAAGAAAGAATGAAATGGGAAATAGAAAATGGACTGATGCCTGTGTGGTTCTGGGGAAAGGTTATGCCCTCCAAAGGAAGAGGATAAGAAAACATCCTAGTGGAAGGAGAGGCAGAGGCTGGAAATCACAAAACAGAACGAGGAATCAAGAGCTCCTCTGGCTTTTGCTGAGAGTGACTGAGCTGCAGACGTCTTTAAGAGTCTCTGGATGCCCACCTCTGTTTTCAGAGCAGGAGGTGGGGGAGTGGGGGCTGGGGGTGAGGTGACTGGAGAGCTTCTTTCTTTTGCACTGCCCTGTAATCTGTCCTCACAGAGACACTGTCCTCACTGCCTGTGGGCAGTGGTGTTGAGAGAAGGAGTGGGGAGGACACTGGGGAGAAGATGCTTAGGTGTCCGTTAAGGCATCTTCCTCCACTTCCTCTGGATTCTAGGGTTCCAGGTGAGGGCAGTCTCTGCATGTTTGCAAATCCTCACAATAGCTTCTACTTATGATGCATAAAGATAAGGCGACATGACTTTAAAATGGACATGGTGACTGTCACACATGCAAATGACATTGCCCTTCAAAGTTGTCTGTGCAGTGCAGCTCCTTATGCTGACTCTGGCCTGACATATTTAAGTTAAATGAGGTATGGCTGTTACTGCTCAAACCATGTGTCCCAAGTAAGGAAACACACAGAGAATGACAAATTAATGAGTATGAAGACATGGCATTTTACATCTCAAACGGATGACCTATGTGCTTCTCCAGACAGCACCCCAGTAGTTTTGGTCTTTCCAAAAAGAAAAACTTAGGGGATGGCAGTGATTTTCAACAACATTTGGAAAAGAATGTGTCCTAGCTGCTAAAGAAGACCCCAAAAGACATTTCTAGGGATATTCTGAGCAACATCCTTAGAACACAGGCCGAAGCTTTTAAGGTGTTCTTTGAAGGTTTGGTATGGAAGGGAAAAAATTGGCTGTGTGATTCTATTATGAAGGATCCCCTGTAACTAGAGAGAACCCCTGATATTTCTGACTCTGCTTTCAAGAGAGAAGATGAGTGAAGCATGAGACAGATGGGGAAGGTCCACCTACATCCTGCAGGCTGCATTTTCTTGGTCTTGCTACTTGGAGCACCAACGCCAGACAGTGCCTGGTGGGAAAGACCCACCTCTGCCGACCTGCAATCCGCCATCCCTAAGGTGAGCGTGGCATCCAGGCTGCAGGGTCGCAGCAAGAGCTCTGTCCTCCAGGAGGGCAGAGACCTCCAGCCTCTCACAGAGAGCCCGCCCATGGAAACCTTACTGAGCACCTGAGGCATCGTAGGAGAGGAAGGTTTTTTAAAAGTAAAGCTGTAAACAGTCACTTGTTCCTCCCTAGTGCTTGCAGTACAGCATCTGGCCAATCAGAATGTGAAGTCTTAAGAAAAAAGGAAATGACTGGAATACAAATCAGTGTCTGTAGAGCCTGATCTATATCTAGTTGAGTGTTTGGAGACCCAGAGGAAATATTCTTTTCTTGGCCTGTCCCTATAGTAGTTCTACCTTCAGTAAAAATCGCAGGGTTCAAAAGGAAGCCAGGAGCTTTTGGGAGAAACTATGAAAACTGGTCAAACAATTGTTTATTCAGTTAGTCAATGAAAATTAACGAGGTGTGTTTTCATGGTGGGTGACACGTAAGGTACTGGAAAGAAACTACTTTCTCCAAATACCAAGATTTAAATATTTTCACACAGAATCTGCTCCATAGTCCAGAATCTTACCTAAATAAGCTATATAAACTGCATTTGATGTGTCCACTGGGGTTTGCTTTCTAAATCATTGCAGATAGTTCTTCTGAATAAGACGGATGCTCCAGAAAGCACAATCTCCCTGGACAATCCCTAACCTGCCCCAGTTCCTACTTCTTGTCACATTAACACACTCACACTCACTCAAACATGCACAGCACATGGGCCCGACACGGCTGTGAACTGCTTAATTTTCATAAATTCACAAGCCATGTTTACTTTTCTACCACCAATTAGAACTTGTTTTTGTCTAAACTAACGCTTCCTTAATTCATGATATCACCAACAAGCATGAGAGATAAGACCTCACCATTTATCTCATACAATCTTTTTCACAGTTGCCAATGAACTATGTGGCCTTATAGATTCCTTCACACAAGTTTACGTAACTCCCATGCTTAGGTGACCAGAGCCAGATTTACAAGCGCTCAGAAATTTCTCCCAGGTCACTCCCCAACTACTTCTTTTTTCTGTGAGATCACACAAATTTTAACTAGTTTTTCAGGAAAGGACTGATGAATCTGATGGCTGTGACCTAGCTGGGTTCTACATGTATATCATGTCTGCTCCTTTATGTTAATGCAGTGGAGCTGGGATCTACTAGCCAACGTTAATTTATAGGTGTGGTTACTGCATGGACAAGCTCGGTTAAAAAGAGAAAGATTGCAGGATTGGCTTCCTTTCAAAAGTCTGTGTCTGATTCACAGACATCTGTGTCTCCCTGAGAAAGAACTTTTTTTTTTTACCACCAGAGCTGTCCAAGAGAGAAATAAACCACTTCCTATGGGAGTGAACTCCCTCTAATGGGAGGTGGTGAGGCAGAGCCATGTCTCAGGGCTTGGGGAAGTGGTGCGGCACCGGACAGGGAGGTAGAGGCTACCTGAGACTCAGGATGGTATGTTTATAATGGAGGTAGCCTTTGGTCCCACAAGCTTATTTAAAGTGACACCCAGGGAGGGTCTGCTGTTTCACAGTGGGCTGTTTGGCGAAGCAAGGCTTTGGGTGTATTCCAAAGTAGGGTCTAATGGGCAAGGTCCGTGATGGCCTTTGCAACAAGGTCCTAGAGTGTGGAGTGAGCCGCTGCTGTGTGGGCTCAGGTGCTAAGGCTCAGGTCATGTGGGTGGTGGCTACAGAGCAGAGTGTGATGGGCTACCCAGAACAAGGTGAGTAGTATATCTAGCCCTGCTTGGACAGAAGGCTTGGGTTGTCCCCATACCGTCCGACGTCATCACCGAATGGAATGGGGCAGCAGCTCTCGGCTCCCCATCTGTCTCCACTTCTCCTGTGGCCCTGGCTCTCACTGTGGTCTCCAGGTACAGCACAGGGACCTGGAGGAGGGGCTGTTCTCTCTTTTGCTCTCTGTGGCTCTCTTTTCCTCAAGAGGACATCAAACTCAACACAAGCGTGAGGAGAACCCCTGGGTTCTTCATGTAGGGTTTTTAAGAGCACAGGTCTGGGGCCCTGCTTGGGAAAGCAGAGAGTGAAGAGAAGCAAATCCTCTTCTAAACATGTGCTTTTGCCCAGAGCTGCTTCTAAGTGAGGGGAATTTCCTGAAGCCTGGGAGAGCCAGAGCGAGCATTCTTCTCCAGCACAGCATTTTGGTGAAGTCCATGTGTGATAATACCGCTGTAACCACAAAGGAATTTACCACAGGAAGTGTCCCAGCTGTTGCTTATTAGCATTAGAACAAATTACACAAAGCAAATTGTTAGCAGACATGTTTCCATAATATTTAACTGGTGGCAATAAATAAGAGCGATTCCCTTTCAAGTAAATGCTAGATTTCCAAAAATCCAGCTTCCAATTGTCTGTGAAGGGATCATCTTCGATTAAGACAACTGCCAGAGGGAACGGCACCCCGGATGCTGAAGTGCCAGGTGCTCTTCCCCAGCAGCGTGGCCAGAAGTTGGGCTGGAAGCTCGGGCACTGTGTGTGAGTGTAGTGGGTGATACTGCGAGGTGGAAACGGGAATATTTGTGCTTATAGATGTCTGACCATCTGCTGGCTCCACTTCTGAGGTTCTCAGCAGGGTCTTCTCTTGCCATCAGGAACTAGGGGGAATGGCAAGGCAACAGCAGAGCTGGGCAACTCTTCAGGCCTTGGAGTATGTTTGTGATGAAAAACAAACCATTCCTTAACAAAATATTGCATTAAAAAAAATAAACCTACTACGCCACAATTCCATGTCTTTACGTAGGATCTGAGATTTAAAAAAAAAATATGAATCAAATGTCCTCATCCTCTAACCCCACTGGAGAAGAATTAAAAACCTGCCCTGTTGGCAAATTCACTCAGCATTTGCCTCCTGCACACACATGTGAAAACCTGCTCTATTTTTATAAAGAGAACAGATTTCCATCTTTCAAGACCTTCTGACAATGACTGAATTCCAGCCGCTGGTCACCTCTGGTCATTCTCAGTTCTCTTCAGAAATATAACAAAATTCTAAAACATTCTCAAAAGATAATTTTAAATACTTTAAAAAGTAAGAAATATTCCACATAGCACATAAATACAAAAATAGGTGATTATACCTTTTAGAGATAGGGCTGCTAGAAAAGCTGCTCTTTTATTGTTTTCCTAAGAAATTTATGGTATTGTCTTACGTCCCTTACTGGTTTCCTTTTCAAGCAAACCAGCCTTAATTCATTATTCCTTTCAGTGTATTCTAATATCTAAGGGTTCTCCTGAGGCCCTCTCCACTCCTTTTCCCTCTGAAACGCACAATGTAAGCCCAGTGTAGGCCCTGAATGAGGCCCTCAAGATGGCCGCCACCTACTCGCGGGCTCCCTGGCTCTGCCTCTCACCCCCTTCACTGAACATCCCTTGCTGGCGCACCCAGTGGCACTGCGCTGGAGGAGGCAGCTCCTGAACCACCCCCAACTGTCTGCAGGGCGCAGCCTGTTGTCGTCAGAGGGGAGGCCTAGTAGTAGGAGCTGAGATGGGCTCTTCAGTGCCGGCATTTAAAACCAAGCAAACATACTAGCCGATCCACTTCCGGCTACTCCTAACACTCTTACAATTAAAGTATCAGGAAACGCTCTCCCCGTGCACACACGTCTTCTACCTGAAGAATTCACAAAGGGGATAATGTGCTTCATAAAATATTTTAAATGCCTTGAGCAACAGAATTTTCTTTTTTTTCAAGGTGTTTAACAGACAAGCGTAATTGGAAATGTCTGGAACGTGAACACACACACACATACACACACTTTAATTTGGTTTTATGCAAAACGATGTCATTATTTGCTACAACCTGAAGCAAGCTACCGCCATGGACTAGCGAGTGCCATATTTGTGCAAGTGTGAGACCACCCGCCCCTTGAACAAGCTCACATTTGGACGAGGATGACACCCATGGCCTGGCTCTTTCTGGTCTGTTTAGAGGAAACGGTCTGGCATGTCTTACATTTGCTAAGCTATTTAGCTGCGTGGTTTGACAAGATTTTTGAAAGGGGTGAAAATTAATTATAACTGTGGTATTGCTACAATAATTTGGTCAGCTAATTGCATCTCAGTGCAAAAACAGGCAAGGAAGAATTTCCTCCTGGGGTTATTCTCTGATATGGCAGCATTCATTTTAAGAATAATGAGATTTTTAAAAAGTCAAACCTTAAATATCATGGCTTCAGCCATCTGTCCTGATTAAAGTTGAATGCGACATAAGACAGCACCGCTGTGAGTGCCATTGCCATGAACGCGGATCCAGTTTTCTCCTAGACGCAAGATGAGAAGACACCGTTCTCCTGAAAATTAGCCAAAGCATCTCTTCGACAAGGCTTGGGAGTGATTTTAATTTGGGGCTACCAATGTTTATTTGTCTGTAATGAGGGAGGAGAAATTGTGGAAGTCTTTAAGTGAGGTATATGTTGATGGAAGAGACACCACACGTTTCAGAGGACTGAGCAAAAATCATGGAGTGCAAATCATGGTGTCATGAGACTCTCTGGGCCCCCTTATTTTCACAGGGCCCATTCTGAATACATGAGCCACCCATGGTTTTATGAGGCACATGGTCAGACTCAGACCAGCAGTGAGTATTTAGGGCTAAGAAACACTGAAGGACAGTTCACAGTCTTGAAGACTCCACCAAGTACTGCTTCACAGTAGCTTTGTCATGTGCTGAAACCAGCTGAAACCAACCAAATTCTCGTTCATACAATAACTCAAATGCAGTTCAATCGACAGGTGCAGGGCCTTCTCCTCCCTTCCTTCCACCATGATCTAAGTCCTGCACATTTGTGTTCTGTGTTAGACGTTCTCAAAGATCACTCATCACAGTGAATCTAAAGACATGACTAGAATATTTCTTATGGCCTTCATCTAAGTCCCGACTGATTTACGGAGGATCCACATGCACACCTACGAGGTGTGCCCTCAAGGTTGTACAAGCTCTGCCCATCCCAGGGGCACCTAGTTGAGGACTATGGGGTTGAAGTCCTTCTCTGCTCCACTCATCAGTGGAGATGCCTGTGCAGGCTGCATCTTGGAGAAAGGTGTGCCTTTTCTATTTCACTTTTGGGCCCAAAGAGGCCCTGAATTTTCCATGATCCTCACCTTCCCAGAGACCACAAAGTCTATTACTCATCTCCTTGCCTCCAACAGATGTTAAGGAAGAGGAAATACCTGTGGCAAAGGTGAATTTGTTTTGAAGGTAAATTTTCTGTTCAGTGGAGACAGAAAGCAAAAAAGAGAAAGGGAGAGGATAAGAAGAACAGTGAGAGGTTGCCCTTCTGCCTAGAAAATTGTGTATTTGTCGTCCTTCCCTGGACACAGCTGCAAAGGGGTGGAAAATCAATTTTTTTCTATTACTCCGAGGTGAGGAAGTAAAGCCTATTTGTAAATTGAATTAAGTTCAATAATAGCATGTCTGTATATTTGCTGAGGACTAGAAAAATTAGCCACAGATACAACTATATAACCCAGCAATGTAACTAGAAAGCAACACTCTCTCTCCCATTTCAAAGCTTAGTTGAAACATTTTTCTTCTTTTCAGAAGAAACACCCATGGCTAAATGTCACTGAGACGCTCAGCGTGCCAACACACTGACACCTCAGCGGGGACTCTGGGAGGGAAGGGACTCCAGAGCCCCATCTGGGAACATCGTGGTTCCAAATTCTTGCCTTTGCTGCCTGTGCATCTAACTCAGTCAATCATGATTGGGTATGAACTAGTACCTTCCAGAAGATGATTTCTTCACAAGTTGCAATCTGTGGTGCTGACTGTAAACAACTTCCTTCATTCTGTGCAGGTCTTTTTCACAAATGCCTTGACCCAGCCGCTGAGTACCAAATCCTCACTCGGCCTGCTGCACGGAGCGGCCTGAAATTTCAATAGCAATCTGCCCTCTAGTGGAGTGAAACAGTACTTCAGATAACTAGGAATAAAAAGCACTTTTTCTCCCCTCCTCTTTCAGAGAGCTAAAGAATTCAAGTGTTCCAGATAGTGCAAGATGAGGCATTGGTCCTCAAAAGAGAGCTTCTAGAGCTGAACCAGTCGAGACTCACAATGGTGCCTGGACGAAGTTAAAGGCAGGTATGTCTGCAGAGCCTGGAGACAAAGGTTCTTCTCACAGCCCTAAGCCTTCGAGGCTCTCCTGGGGTGACAGCAGTCAGTTCCCCACTCATTACAGGAACAGGACCCCCTCCAAGAGCAACCAGCCTATCAGGAGTGTTAAAAAATTCTAGACTTTGGAGTAATTTTTTGGCAAATCATTAACACAGAGGGACCTTTCCAAAGGGCCACATTGAATTTTTAAAAAGGTGAAGACGCACGTGTCTTGGAAGAAGTCTTTGTGGCTGTCATTTTCAAAAGAATCTATTTTGTGGTGGGAACGGGATGTTGATAAGGCAGAAGATGATCTTGCGGTTGGTCGTCTGGGCTCTGCTTCTGTCTCTTCAAAGCCTTCAGAACTTGGCTTGCTTCAGTTTATCAATGTGGTAGCAGAGCTTCAGCGCAGGCCCCAGCTTCAGGCCCAAGTACTTCATGATCATGTCACTCTTCAGCAACAAGAGAGCATTGCCATCGATCTCCTGGGGGACAGGTCAGAAAGGAGAAAGCCCGGAAGATGGTCAGTGTAATCGTACAGCACCTCTGGCTTCAGAGCAGTTGGGGAGGTCAAGGTTGTGGATTCACTTAGAGACCTAGTCCCTTGGCCCCAGAGCAAATTCTCTGTGCTTCTTTCCCATCAACTCTCTAGGTTCATTTGATACCCTGTGTCTTTCGTATTCCCAGATTGAAGAAATGAAACAAGACTCCACCCATGTGCCCAATACTTCACAGAGGATGCTTATCTTTTCATCCTACTTGGGGCTTAAGGTGTAAGAAGTATGGGGTTCACTGAATGTTTGTGTCCCCTCAAAATTCGTATGCTGAACTCCTAACCCCCCAGGGTGATGGTATCGGAGGTAGGGACTTTGGGAAGTAAATAGGTCATGAAGGTGGGGCCCTTGTAAGTGGAACTAGTGTCCCCACTAGAGAGACCCCAGAGAGCTGTGTAGAGCTCTTCCTGCCATGTGAGGATGCGAGGAGAAGATGGCGATCTGCAAGCCAGAAGAGGACCCTCCCCCAAAGCAGACCATGTGGCAGCCGATCTCCACGACTGAGAAATGAACTGCTGCTGTTTACAGCCAGACTGTCTATGGCACGTTGTTATTATAACCTGCCATTAGGTGCTGAGTCAGTGGTTGCCTTTCTGTTCCAGGTGCTGCCATGGGACCCTAACTTCTGTCCACCACCCTCATCTCATTTTTTTCTTCATACCTTAGTGATCACCAAATTGCTAATTACAGCCTGTAAGGGATTTCAGTTGTTCTCTGGTCCTGTCAATCTAGGTGACATCCAACTAAATAAGGCACCTGTTTCATCCCAGGGTTTATCACAAAGACCTCCTAAGGGAATGCCAATCCTCTGAGGTCCTGGTGTCGTACCCAGCTGTCTCTAAGAATGGTAACCCTTTAGACTGGGTTTCCTTCTTTACCATAGTGCTATTTGAAGATCACTAGAGATAGGCGGTAGAAACTTGGGGTGCTGAGGAGGGGAGAAGAGGCATAGCTACAGGACTCATAATTTTGCAAAGGTCACCAGGCCCTCTCATTCATTCCTCCAGCCAGCCAGCCAGTACTGATGAATCATTCACTTGTCATGTTCTCAGCAGAACGACAAGAGTGGACATAGCTCACCTCATTACTTAGCAGCCTGTCTTTACTCCCCCTCCTAGTCTTCCACCACCTCTTTCTGCTCTAGAAGAGAGCCGGACTCCTCCCACCCAAATGTGTCTAGACATGACCCACTCTGTGGCTCTTGCTTTCAAGTCCCTGGTGTTAACAGAGGTCAAATATATCCCTAATAAAATATGGATGTGGGTTAGATGAGGGTACTGTCTAGATCTGAGGATATGGTTTTGATGATAGCATCACCAAATAAAAGAGATGCAAAGGAAGAAAATAATGGTAACTGTGGCAGGCAGAAGAGTGCTCCCTCTTCTTCCCCAAGGTGTCTGTGTCCCAGCCCCTGACACCTACGCATAGGTGAGGTTAGCTGGCAAAGGGGGCTAATGTTGCAAGTGGAATTAAGTTTGCTAATCAGTTGCCTTTAAAATAGGAAGAGTATTGCATTGGGAACCTGATGTGATTCAGCTTGATGTGATTGTCTTTTGGGGTGAAGATGGGGACACAGCCAAGAAATGAGGGTAGAGCAAAACACTAGAAAGGACAAGGAAAAGAATTCTCCCTGGAACTTTCAGAATGTCCTGCTGACACTTTTGACCTTAATGTAATGAGACCCTGTCCGATTTCTGACCCACTCGCCTATAGGGTCATAATGTGTGTTGCTTTATGCGAATGACAGCTGGTTACAGCAATATGGAAACCTCGGCAGCTAAAGTGTCCATGCTTACCTTTGTTTTTCAATTTAGCATCTTTATGTGTTTCGGAATGTTCTAAATAATTACAATAATACCTGCTAACTGGAGGCTATCTGTGATGCAGGCATTTGCTGCGCACGGTGTGTGCATTTTCTCATGTACTCCTCCAAGCAGCTTAGGCTTAGGCACTGTCGCAGTTTGCCTGGCATATTGTAGGTGTGCTATAAATGCTGTTGAATGCATAGACAGGTGGATGGATGGGCAAGAAAACAGGCATGCCTGACAAAGACCAAAAGGAGGGAACAGAAAGGACAAATATCCCTTAAAAACATCACTAGGTGGTTATTCTGCTCGAAGAAACCTGTGGTTCCATCTGGCCTCCCCAGGGCTTACGTCACACCCCACTTCCCCAACCCCAGCCCCAGTGCAGCTCCCTGCACCTCACTCTCCCACACCCCGCCCGCCTATCCCTCCTGGGCCAGGCCCACCGCTTGCATACATGTTTTCTGAAGAGCTCCACATGCGGCCCCAGCGCCTGCGGGTCAGCGTCTTTCACGAACCAGACCACATCCTCCACGGTCCAGGTGGAGGGGTTCCTGCTTCTCAACCGCCTGGTGTCCTGCCCATCTGGAGAAGGACTTGAGGCTAGATGGATGAGCATAGAGAAGAGACCATGAGACACAGAACCAAGGCCTCAGTGCCTGCCTGCTCCGCTGCTTGCTGCCCCCACTCCTGGCCTGGAAGAGGGCTCCTGTGTCCCTGAGACCAGCGTGATGGCCTGTGATAAAGGCTGTGTCTACTCTTATCAGGAGCCTATAGCAGGAGTGGGGTGGATGTGGGGCTAGACATGGGGGTGGGGAGGGGGGCCCTGAAAGCAAACCATTCCCTATCTGTGCAAAGGCACTCAGGTCTCCCAGGGAAGAAGCATGAAAAGAATGGGGGTCCTTCAGAGGGTAGAAGTCCTGACCCACATTAACGTTTGAGAGGCCTCTCCTCTCAGCTCTGTCTCAGGACAGAGCTCCTGTGACTGGGCCTGTGGAGACCAGACAATGTATGTCAGGGTGAATGTCCAGATGGGCCTCCAAGGAGCAGTGAGGCCGAAACAACTTAAGGTCTCTCTGCTTCTGCTGGTGTTACTCACACGGAGACAACCGAGAGGCAGGAGAACTGAGGTGTGGTGGGTCATCTCTCTCATTCCCTCCTTGGGACCCCTGTCTGTGAGGAGCCCAGCTCCTGCTCTGAAGATCTGGAGAGAAGGTGTCTCCCTCACTGCCCTGGGTTCACACCAAGCACCTCCACGGTCCTCAGTCAGGGCATGAACTTCAGTTTCCCCCCCGAGACTGGGAATTTTTCTTTTAATTATTTTATTTTCTTACATCTTTGTTAGTTTCTGGACAGTATTTGATTTCCAGGTGAAGACTCCGTAGTTCTCCCACTACCATAGCACTTGTGATCTATTTTCTCTGTCCTTTGTGCTCTTCCCTCCCCTGTTTTGAACTCTATCCTTCCCCGCCACCCCTGCTGTGTTCCTCAGATCTATGGTCAACTTATGAGTTTTTAGACTGGGAATTTCTTGCTATCAAAGGGTCTAGTCCTGTGCCTGGCCCATAGCTGCTCTTTGATAAATGACTCTTGCATGAGTTGAAATGTTGCATAGATGAATTTCTCACATGGCAGATTAAAAAAGTGCAGGACAGATGAGGAAGGAAATAAATAGTGAATCAGAAGGCTGGTCACATTTAAGCGTTGACTTTTTTTTTATATCCCAAATTAACTTATCCTTTTCCCTCAAAACAAGCTTCTCTTCCTATCTCTTCTGTTTCTGTGACATCAGTGATATCTCTACCTTCTGCTCCTTCTTTGTGCCCCATATATAATTACTCTAAAGCTCTTTTTCATGTTGGTTTCTGATTTTTCAGCCCTGGTACCCAAGCCCTGCAATGGTGTTCTAATGGGTCTCCTTCTAGGGCTTCAGCTGGCTACTGCCCCATGCAGTCCCCAAGACCCAGCTCTGTCCATGCCCCCTCATATGCAGTCTCCTTGTGGATGCCTCTTTCCCACACATACAGTCCATATTCTAGGTCAAGGTCAAGGATTTTCTTTGGTCTTGACATCTTTCCCTCCAGGATGGAAGGGGGAAAGAGCTTTGAGGTGCCTGGGGAGAAATCCTGCAGCTGCCTATTGCTAGCAACTTGAACTGGACTTGGCTCATCAGATGCAAAAATGGCAGTGCTCCCCACCTGGAACGATGGGTACGAGGGCAGAAATGGGGTAAGACCTGCTACTAAGGCCAACCTTTATCAGGTGCTCCATAGAAGGTAGGAGGCACGTCTTACCTTCCTGCACACCCCTTCTGAATGCACTGGTTGTAATTAAGTGTTTCTCTACCTTCCCTTCTTGGCTGTTGAGAAAACACTCATCCTCCCTACTTCCCACTGAAACTCCACCAGCCATCAAGACCCAGGTAGAACCTTTCGCAGACAGCACTTCTGTATCCTGCCATTTGGATGTCACCTTCCTCCACCTTTAACTCCCAAATCTTTGTTTAGTCTTCTCTTAAGATGCTTTTCACATTCTGCCTTGTATTATTACTGTCTATAACCTCTGGTTAGATTTTAACTTCTTGAGGACTGTCTTTCTCATCTTACCCCATCCCCATTCACTCCAGAAACATCCAGCGAGCATCTTTAAAGTGTGGGGAAAGAATGGGATCCTCTTATTGCAGGATTTATAATAATTGACTCCTTCAAGGCACTAAGCAGATGTATTGCTAAATATGAGTTCGATAAATGTAAAATGAATCAATATACTCTGCGGAAGCAGTATAGGTAACTGACATAAAATCGTGTGTGGGTAACCCTTAATCCTATTTTCAAGACAGAAAATGCCCAGGTTCTGAACAAGGAAGCAGCTTCCCTACAGAATAATATTAAGTTTGAAGTTGAGAAGCCTTTACTTCTGTTTCCCTCCTTTAATCTCAGTGGCAGTGGTTTTCTGCTTTCTTGCGCCCTGCTTGTTAATGCGCCTCAGAAGTGCATAGTTCTCCATTAGCACTGAGAAAAGACCAGTATCATATTTCTGAGCTTCTCCTAAATACATAATGGTTTGGTGGGAACTGGGCTTACTTTGAGATTCTCCCTGCTCTTTCTTTCCTTGCCGGACCTGGCAGGGTCCCTTAAGGTGGTTTGGCACGGGGCATTTTGCCGGGAAACTGTTAACGCTCCCGGGAGCCATCTGATTGCTGGTGCCTGCTTATTAGAGATGATTCTACTGCATTTAAAGACATCTGCGCTCAACATGGGGACGGGGAGTCGCGGAAATCGCACTCGCCTTGGGGTCCCACCCATCAGAGCGTGGGCGTTAATCATGGGATAATAGACGCTCTGATGACAAAGGCTGGAAGTCTTTGGTGCCAAGAATGATTTTAGAGTGATCAGAGCAGAGGTCAAATCTAATTTCCTGTACTTGACAGGAAGGAAAAACACCAGCTTGAGTCATAGCCTCATCCCTGGGAGCCTAAGGTCTTTCGAGCAAAATCAAGGAACTATTTTCCCAAGAGCCACCGCTGGGCTGGGACCCGGCTGGGTGACAAAGTGGGGTGGCTCCGGGCGCCTGGGGCTGGCTGTGGGCATTTTTCACGTTTCCAGGATGGAAGGAGCAGCGGGCGTAGCCAGGAGCCTCTCAGAGGGCCTTCTTAGTCACACAGGACAGACAGCAGAAGTCTGTCACACCTCAGGAGTTGCTCAGGATCCAAATCACATAAACTCGATCTGGAGGAAGAGAAAAGGAACTGTCCCAGGCAGGTTGATACAGCCTTTGCAGTGGTCTGCGCGCACAACGATAAATCCACTAGCGCCCCGCCAGCGGCTGTGAAGGTGTCAGGAGGAAGACAGATGGGTCCGCGCTGACACTGCGGGCCAGGCTGGAGTGATAGGACTCCCGCGGGGCATAGTGGATGTGAAAAAATCTTGCTCCCAGAGGAAAAGAGCATGCAGAGCGGGGCTCACCCACCCTTGCAGGAAGGCACCACATTCTCCAGCCCGGAGACCTGGGGGCATGGAGGAGCCTATTAGCTGGAGCTGCTGGAGACAATTGCAAAGGGAAACCCCTTGTGAAAGATGTATAATTAAAGACTGCAGTGGTTTCTGAAGCTGAATTCATATTCCCCAGCGACAGAGTGACTATGAGCAGTGCTTAAAGCAAACCCTCGACATTTTCTTTCACAGCTCAGGTACTTGTACCGCTGGCTGGGTCTCCCACTGGCTTACACAGACTCACAGCACACACGTGATTTCCTTTTGCTCATTCATAATTCAGAGAAAATTTTTAGCTAACAATAGAGTCATGTAGAAGAATGGAATGAGCAATGAACTGCGAATCAGAAAACTCTGCGCCTGCCAGCTACGTGAGCACTTGTTGCTCTCGGTGCCGCAAGGGACTTGCAAGGCTCGCTGGAGCGCCTTCCGCAGGGGGCGCTGCGGAACCCTTCGCGCCTCAGGGTCTGATGCCCTGTAAGGCGGTTTTCTTCTCACACATCTGGAAGCCTCACACTGCGTCCCTGTGTAAAACACTCTGGATGAAGAGCCTAAAGGTCAACCTTCCAGCACCTTCCTGTCTCTGATTACTCTCTATGGGCTTTTATTTCTTCTTGTTTCTCGAGAGTATTGTAAGAACACAGTGAATGTATGGCTTGGAATCTGACAAGAGGCATCTTGAAGAGAAGCCCATCAGTCTTCAAAAGACCCCTCTGTGTCCTTCCTAGGCTGCTGGTAAGGCCCCTGGGTGCTCCCAGCCTCTCTAGAGTGGGGGCCAGGTTAGGAAGGAGAAGGGTAAAGGGAAAGGGATGGTAGATTGTTCTTAGCTCCTCCCAGAGACCTGGTCCTGACAGAAAGCATCTTTCCTAGAAACATCTATATGGAGGCATGGGGTGCCCAGGCTAGCCCACAATCTGGTAATTCCACACAGTATTGTTTGCTTTCTTTCCACTGCAAGGATGTTCAAGACCCTACGAGGTAAGAGAGAGAGGAGCTATAAAGTGCTAACCAATCCTTCGATCATGCTTTTCTTATATTCACTCAACTCCATACCCTCTGGAAGCAAACGTCAACCCACGGGAAGCATTTGGATGGTAATAACAATGTCAGATTTATTTCTGTCCTTGATTGTGAAGTTTGGACCTAGTTGTGGTTGAGAATTTTACAGCGTGTCCTGTTAAACACAAACATCGGGAAGCTTTGTTATCTGAAATCTCTTTGGAGCGCTTGGTGGCTGTGTCTTGGAAGAGAGACAGGCAGAAACTCTTGCATTTCTACCTGAGTATCAGCAAGCACCAGGCAAGTGTGTCCTGTGCATCCATCCCCAGCACAACGTATTCACACAAGGAGAAGGCAGGGACACTTGTTACGCCATCCACACCTACCCTCCTGCCCATATCCTCATGCAGTTTTTGGGCTTCTGTGGCTTTAAGCCTTTTTGTTTGTTTGTTCACATAGAGCTGGGGTGCAAGTCAGAGGTGCAGGGAGTGAGAGGACTCACCAGAGATAGAGTGGGGAGCAGAACAGGCAGACTGACCAAAATACACTGCTGAGGGGAGCAGCAGGAGAGGTCTGCTGCACCTTGTGGGTTAGTTCCCTGGCCGGAGTGGTCATAGCACTCAGACTTAACCCCTAGGCCACCAGGGAGGCCCCTTTAGCCATTTTGATTAGCATGGAGGGAGGATAGCCATTTCTAGGTCTCTTGCAGGGTTTATGACTTGGGTCAAGCCTTCTTCAAGAGATACGGTTTCTTAATACCAACTGCTTCCATTTGGGGTGCAATTTCAAAGCAACACTGAGCAGTTCTTTGGGTGGAGGGAAGACTGAATCATACTTCCTAGGACCCAGAGGAGGCACCCAGGCCAGCAGCCAGGTGAGTACTGGGAAGGCAGCCAGTGCTTGTCTCTCCTACTGTAATATATTACCACTCAATTCAGCATGGTTTAGCTCCATGTTTTACAAATGTGTTTAGCTGTGCTCACTCTATTCAAGCAAAATACACAAAGAGCTCCACTTTACAAATGTCCAGCGGCCCTGGTTAATAAAAAGAGCAGGTTGATGAAACTGGGATGCAAGGACCTCTGTTGGAATCCAATCTGGTCTCATCCCCTTTCCTGTCCCCTAGAACCTCAGGGGGACAGGTTCCCTCATTCCGGGCACCACATACATGGGAATGAAGCAGATAATTCTCTAGCAAGCAATAAAAAAGTTCTATCCATCCAAATCCTGCTTCCCACTTATTGCCTGAAATCCTACACTTAAGACAAAGGGCCTGAGATTTCACCAACTTGAAGGGAAGTGACCACTTAGCTTCTTCACAAAAAGTGGCGACATTCTTAGGATCACGAGACAATTTGATCAGCATGGTATCCTGTGATCACCACCCTGAGAAAGTGGGGGTTGGGCTGAGGAGAAGAGGTTGAGAGAAAGACATTTAAAAGTACAGAGGACGCCAGGAGGAAGGTTTCAACGGGGGGAGGGGGTGACATGAGGGCATTGGTCACTGTGAGGGCACAGAGACAGCAAATGGTTATTGGACACTTACCATATGCCAGATATTATGCTGACTCTGGGCATAACCCTACAAAGGAAACGTGTACCCCTCATTTACTTTAGGTGTTGGTTTGTACCAGATCTTGTTTCTAGAAATCAGACAGCAGTGTTTTTCCCCGTTGACTCAACATGGCTGAGTGAAAGTCGTTTGTCCATTCAAATCTTTTGTTCAGCTGATGTTGGGGGGTGGTTTCTGGTTGTCTCTGCATCTGACGGGGCACCATGGCTGAGGGATTCTGTTCCCTGCCCCTCAGAGCTGCTGTCCCCTCCTCAGTCAGGAGAGGCCTGTCTTGGAGTGAGACTCTCTGAGGAGAGCCTGAGGGGGTTCTTGGATCACACATAAACAGCTCCCAGTCAGCTTGTCAAAGCCACTGGGAAGATCCAAGTCTCAGAACAGAAACACGGTTTGCCAAAGAAGACAGCCAGCCTGTTAGGACACTCCAGAAGGGCAAAAAGAAGAGACCCTCGCCCCGTAGTGTGGGGGTG
Source organism: Galemys pyrenaicus (assembly GCA_019455555.1). Taxonomy (NCBI): domain Eukaryota; kingdom Metazoa; phylum Chordata; class Mammalia; order Eulipotyphla; family Talpidae; genus Galemys; species Galemys pyrenaicus. The sequence continues at coordinate 2,311,451 of JAGFMF010011446.1, read as the reverse complement.
GCCTTCTTTACCAGAGCTTATTGATGGGTTACGAACGGTTGGGGGAATGTGTCTGCATGATCGGTGAATACTGACATATTGTGAGTGCTTTCCTATGCCCAGGCCTTGTATTAGATAAGTGAGCTTACTTAACCCTCCCTATACATTTATGAGGTAGGTTATTATTATTATTACTATTACTGTTATTATTATTACTTCTTCAGATTCACAGGTGAGGAAACCTAGGCACAGAGAAGGTCAGGCGTGAAAAAGTTCTCATAGTCAGGACGTGGCAGATCCAGGATTCGAGCCCAGGTCATCTGGCTCCACAGTCCATGTGATGCCTGCTGTGCTCTACGCCTCTGCTGATTAACAGAATGCTGAAGATTCAAGATGACTTAAGAAATGTGTCAGAATAGTCACCAAGCTATCCCCACAATGACAGCAGTCCAGACATCGTCTCCTCTGGGTCCTTCTCTGTCACCCGTTAGAGGCACAGGGCATGAGGCTGTAGGGAACAGAGGAGCCATCCCACGGTCAGAGCCTGGGTCCTGAATTGGAATGCACCTACCAACCAGAAACACCCCTCTGGATTCTTCCACAAAATAAACTTCTGTTGTACACTTTCGAGTCACTTATTCCTACAACCTAATCTATTCTAATACTGTTTTCTTTATTAAGGTCAAAGGTTGAAGTCATCTGCTTTTGAGAACAATAAAAATCCATGAAGGGGCTTATGGAAACTTCTAATTCCCCAGGGTCTCATGTTCAATCAGTTACAGTCCCCCACGCCATGCAGTGGTGCCCCGGGTGAGGACAGAAGACGTCGAGTTGGGGGAAGCCAGTGCATGCATTACATTACCACATCTGTTTCCTTCAAGAGAGGTCCCATTTCTCTTGGGGCTGGAGCCTGGCGGCCTCAGACCAGGTGCCGAGGTGCCTCCAGAGGACATGGTGCTGGCACGGGGACCAATGGCGGGGGTGGCCGGGCCTCCCGCAAGGTGACCATCTCCAGAGTTCTGCCTCTTGCAGTACAGTGAGGAGGAGGTGGGCAGGGAGCCCCTGTGGTTAAAGGTGGAGGCAGAGGGGTCCACACAGTAGCGGTTCATGCCCACAGGGTTCACCAGGCACTCCTCGGCGGTGGCCGTCTTTGCTGAGCAGGAAGGCAGGGCAGAGAAGCAGAGATCAGAGAGCGGTTCAAGAGGACACCTGCTGCTCAGTCTTGGCTGACCTCTCCCCAGAGGCCTGTACACTGTCTGTGGGGATGAGCAGTGGTGATGGAGCCATGACATAATCCCAAATAGCTCTCTTTTCAGTAGCTCGAGACATGTGCCTCATCAACAAAGCATATTATTGCAGGAATTAATTAGGAGATGTGCACCTCTCTGTTCATAGGAAAAAGTGGTTACCCTGGATACAGTGATTTAAACATAAAATGCAAACAAAGACCTTTTTCCCTCCACATCTACTTATTCCTACAACCTTTGCCCTTCCAGGCGTCTCTGACAGCTTATCTGAGCCTTCCCATCCTCTCCCTTTTCGCCCATCACTGTTGCCTCCTTCACCTAGTCCAGGATCCCTGGGCCTTTACCTGGTCCAGGAGTCATAATGTCCTAGAGTTATGAGAATCAACTTGGGTGACACAGGTGGATGGTGCATCCTTTTTCCCCACACTTTTAGCTCTAATACCATGCAGGCACTGACCTCTGTCAAAGGTAACAGTATTCATTCACTGTGCTTTGTTGGAATTCAGGTTGCTCTCATTCTTTTCTGGACTATCTCATTTTTTATAGGCTCCTTTGTTGTAATTTGAACAGTACCTTCTGCCTGAACCTAAAGATCTTTGAGGAGCTTCTAGTCTAGGTGACTAGACTTCCAGAGGATTCATCAAAGTTTAACCCAACCTTGACCCCAGAGTCTTCTCAGATGTCCACCAAAGATGATTCCTAGGAAGAATCAGCTGTCACTCAACCTATTTCAGAAGCATTAATAAAGAATCTTAATAACCTGACTCTCAACGCTAGTATCAAACTCTCGTCCCCTCTACCAGAATATCCACTCCAACAGCAGGCTACATGGAGGGATGGTGATAGCAGGCCCTATAAGAGGAGAGGAGTAAGCATACTGATGACTGCTCAGAAAGAATTGAGGGAAAAGGTGGTAAAATTAGATACCAATACCTCAACCAACTTTCTCTGCTTTGAGAAGAAATATGGTGGAAGGAAATGGAGATAGAAAAAAAAAAAGAATGAAAAACTTTCAGTATAGCTGCCATTATTGCCTATATCATAAAGAGCTTCCCGAGGAGAAGACCAGCATGGAGAATAATTATGACAAGGAATCGATTTAGCCATAACCCTTATTGCTGTACTGTTCATTCTTGATAGTAACTGTAGGGGTCACTATGCAGGAGCTTGGGAAAGCGCTTCTCTGTTCTGTTGGACTGTGGGGATATTTTGATAACTATTTTGATAACTTATTTTGATAACTAAGTTCTGTGATGTCTTTTTTCTTGCATCTCCGTTCTAACATGATGCCAGCAACTTATAAGGAATCTAATACAGCTTGCATTCGAATGACTTCAATATGCTAGAGTGCCACTTTTTCATTTGACTCAAAGAAGCACTAATAGGTCTTGTGTGTATAATTTAAAAGTCTGAAGTCAGTAAGATGAAACTCAGCACAGGCATTTGAAGCAGCCACTTGTGACAGAGGAATGTTAAAAACAACAATAGCAACAACAACAAAAAGCCCTTCTGGGTAGTTTGGCAACAATATAATAGGGCAGGATCGTTTAGCTAGAGTTCCTGGTTTTTAAAACTTTGAATTGTACTAAAATGTATGATGTGCAATTTCAGTTTTTAGTAGCAAATAAAATGTGTGCATAGAGGATCTTATTAAAAGTAAGATGCAGTTGAAAAAAAAAATGGACAAAGGATTGAAAACTATTTCTCCAAAGAAGACACAGATGTCCAATAAGCACATGAAAACAAATCCCACATCACTAGTCATTAGAAAGTGCAAGTCCAAACCATAATGAAACACCACTTCACACTCACTAGGACAGGTATAATCAAAAAGTCAGACAATTAGAAGTGTTACAATTGCTGCAGAGAAATTGGAATCCCCGTACACTGCTGGTAGGAATGTAAAATGGTACAATCTAGTTCTTGATCAAACAGTTAAAAATAGTTACCAAATAACCCAGGAATTCTACTCCTAAGTGTGTGTGAGTGTGTGTGTGTCTAGAAGAAATGAAAACACATGTCAACACAAAATATTTGTACATGAATGTTTTTAGAAGCACAATTCATAATAGCCAAAAGGTGTGAACAACCCAAATGGCTATCAACAGGTGAATGGCTAAACAAAAGGTGGAATATCCATACAATGGAATACTATTCAGGGGAAAAAAAGACAAAGCACAAACACATGCTACAGCATGAATGAACCTTAAAGTATTATGCTAAGTGAAAGAAGCCATCCACAAAAGACCAGATATGAAATGACTTGCATGTGTACGAAATGTTCAGGATTGGCCCAATCTATAGAGATGAAAAGTAGATTAGTGGTTGCTGGGGAATTGGGGGTTCAGTGCAGAGAGGTTGATAGTAAAAGGGTATGTTGTTTCTTTTTGAGGTGCTGCAAATATGCTATAATTGTCTATGGTGATGGTTGCACATATCAGTGAATATACTGAAAAACATTGAGTTAGACATTTCAAAAGTGAAACTGTATTATATATAAAATATATCTCAATAAACCTTTTTGCTTAAAAAGTGGTTGGAGAAACCCAATGTTAGATGGTGAACACATTCTTAAGTGTGTCGTACAATCAAATCTAATACACGGCCTTGGCCACCAGAACACACATAAGCTGTACAGCCAAAGGTTGCATGCTCTGTGCCTCATGCTTCCTGGCTAATGCAGGGCTACAAGACAACTTCGAGAACCTGGAACTCTGCACCTGCACCTTAATGGCCTCTGTGATATCTCTTCTTGGCATGACCCAGGGAAGAGCTCTTATGGGTCAGAAGCCATAAGGAACGGTATTCCCAAAAGGACCAAGCTACAGAGCTATCTACTAGGCTGCATCCTGAATGGAATGAGAAGGAAAACTAACATTAACTGAGTACCTACTATGGGTCAGCACAGTCTAAACCATAAGCAGTAAGGCTGTCCTTACATTGCTTTTATTAGAAAGTTCTCATGGTCCAGGATACTAATCCTTTTCGTGTCCCCAGTGGCAGGTGCTTTGCTACATGTAAGGATGCTGCTCACAGATCTGGCACTCAGGATATAATCCAGTCGATAAAAATTTATTGAGTAGACACTTTGGCCAGTATTAGCAGGAAGGCAGGCATTACCCAGGTGATTCATGGAGGTTCAGAGCATTCAGGACTAAGTATAAATTCTTCATGTAGACCCATGATAAATAATGAAAAAATATTTAATTAAAACATTCTGTTCATTAAGCATTTTAAATCTAAATTACGTATGCCTGCGTTATTCTGATCATCCAAGATAATGAATGCAGATATTTCACCAGTCTGTGCTACCCTTTGAAAAGACAGATGCAGATGGAAGATCATTTTCCTCTGGTGATGTGTGGAAATAAGGAACATAGGAACATGGACTTCATTGGTTTAAAAACGGCTGATGACCATGGGTGAGAGCAGAGGTAAGAAAAGGCAGTTTCTGGGCCCTGATCCAAAAAATTCATCAAAAAGTAAAACCAACTTGAACTTCAAGCAGGAGGCTTCACCCAGCAAAGGATGCCGGTGACGGTGGAGTGGGTAAGTGGGCGGGCGTGGGGACTCATCACCAAGCACAGGCCACGACCCTGGCGAGCGCAGCTCTGGGAAGCCTGGGAGCATGTGAACAGCGTGCTCCAGGCACACCCCAGGGTGCTGTTCAGAACTGATGAGATGCATCTGCTCACACCCCATGAAAACAGCCTTTTCCTCACCTCTTTAAGGAAGGGTGCTGGCACCTCACACCTGAGTGTAAAGCTGACTGCTATGATGAAGCCCATCCTTATTCAACCCCAGGCACGGGCCCTCCCACCGCACCCAGCCCAGCGTTGTCCAAGGTTAAGTGTGTCCCAGTGTATCTGCTTCCTGAGGCTACAGGAAGTGCCACAAAGCTGATGGCCTAAAACAAATGTATTGTCTCCTAGTTCTGGAGGACAGACACCCAAGCTCACGGTGGGGAGGCTCCTCCAGCCGCGCCCTGGCTTGTGTCAGCGACAATCCCTGGTGTCGTCTCGGCCCACAGTGGACACATCACGCCCATGTCTGCCTCTGTTGCCCATGGCATCCTCCCTGTGTCTGGGTCTGCATCCAGATTTCTTTCATTTTTTTCCCCATTTTTGATTCATTTAATATATAGCTAGTGACCAGTAAAATAACACATAATAGTAAATAACTAAATTATTAAAAAAAATACTGTAGGGTAAATGGAAAAGTGTCAGGCCTATCCGCCCTCCTGCCATTGGTGAAATGATAGACACCTGCAGTCCTGCACGCACGCCTAAGTGGGCATGCGCAGGTGGGTGCACCTGGGCTTAGACATGGGCATCACGAGGACACCAGCAGAAGAGAAGAAGACAAGCAGAGAGAGAAGAAAGAGAAGTGAGAGAGAGAGAGAGAGAGAGAGGCTAGAGAGCCCAGAGAGTGAAGATGTGCCCGTCAACCCCCTGCCTGCCGTGTACCTGGTCACCTCTGATATAATGGTGCAATAAAAGACTAAAAAGCCACCGAGGGCTTCAGGATTTCTCCTTGACCCATCTGCTCAGAATCATCGAGAACTTGCTCTGTGCCCTTGCTCACACTACAAATACCAATACAAATTTCATTCTCATAAGGACACTGGTCACTGGATTAAGCCCACAATCCAGTGTGACCTCATCTGAAAGTGGTTATACCTGCAAAAACCCTGTTTCCAAAGAAGGCCCCATTCACAGGCACCAGAAGTTAGAGTTTGGATATATACATTCTTGGAAGACACAATAGCAGGTGAACATTATTTTTTAGTAGTCATACATATTAGTGCATAATTAGCTTATTGACTGACATGGCATCTTTGCTTAAGGTGACTAAATGCTAGAGTTGAAAGAAATGAATCAATTGAAAGGAGTCTCTTGAGCGAACACTTGTATAAGCGTTACTCAGACATAACCAAAATTGTGCCGGTGGTAGATTAACAGTGAAATGCACTGAACTAGTGACAACCCCTCCTTTTAAGCAGGGTGGTATTAGAGAGGAAAATAAGATAAATAACTCTACCACTTATCTGAAGCGTCCCAGAGGGATTTTTACAGTCTCCCCCACAGGGAGTCATTGGGCTATAAAAGCTCATTGCCTGAAAGTTCCTTGTCACATCCAGCACCACATCCTCATACTTCAGCTAAAAAGATGACGGCTGCAAAAGTGCCTTTTATACGATTCAAAGCTGAAGCCATCCAGCTTCATCCAGCTGCCGGTGGGTGAATTAACAGAAGCAAAATTTCTAGTGGCTGAAAATTCAACCATTTAAATTGTTCCTGAATTCCACTATGTAACGCTGGTAAAAGAAAGGCCCAAATCGTACTTGGAGACCACACTCAGCAGTTTGCAGCTGACTGTGAGTGAACACCAGATGGGGCCACAGCCCTGTGTTCTGCGCCAGGCTCAGGCACCCGCCCGCCTCCGGACAAACCCAGTGAGCCATGTTCACATCAAGGTCCTTTTCCCCCGGATTCTTAGAAAATCCCTTCTCACCTGAAATGAGCTGTCCTGTCTTTCTTACACAGGGGGATCCCACCCAGCCTCTGCTGGAGCCTATTTAATCACTCCTGAGAATGCTGACTCCATAAAGCAGGGTGAACAGGGGTTTCATGCACCTCTCTTTTATGACCCCCACTTCTCTCAACACTAATGATGTACTTGTAGATCTTTTAAGTCTTTTCTCCAGACAAAGGAACAGTCTTCTACAATCATGAGTGTGTACTTAAATAGAAAGGTAAACACAAAAATGGCAATTTAAAGAAGGCTGACTCATTTCCAGGGGTTAGTGCCTTGGGCAATTTCAGGAGACCCTGACATTCCTTTTACACCAGGGCTAAGCATTCGTGGACTATGGTTTCCTGTAGCTGCTGTGTATAAAGCCTGCCTATTAGGGAGGCCAAAGAACACTCTGAAAGAGCTCAGGCACACTGAAGCCTCAAGGATAGACACCCTTTTGCTTCTGAATCTGAACTGGTGTAGGCCTCCTTGTTTGGGCAACATAAGTCCAGGGCAGAGTCTGGCTTGTGTGTGCTCCTGGCGCCTCCCTCACCCTGGTCCCTGGGAAGGTTCCCGCATCCTCAGCCCCCAGGACCACAAGGTACGCTGCAACCCGCACCTGCTCCAGCCCCAGAGAATCAGCCATGAGCATCTGCAATGCGAAGACCCTGCAAAGTCGGGAAGAGGAAGAGTATGGAGAGAGAGGGAGGGAGCGCGCTAACTGCTCACTGTTAAATGAGCTTGGACTACTTTGTTTAAAAATTAAACTGCCACTTTACTTATATTCTCTAACCATACAAATAAAACCTACTTATGCAATATTTAATCCTGAAATTCCCATCTTCTCTTACATACTATTTCTTCTCTTTTCTTCTTCTTCTTCATCGTCTTCTCTCTCTCTCTCTCTCTCTTTTTCTCTCTCTGTCTATGTCTCTGTCTCTCTCTATCTCTCCCCCCTAACACTCACACACTTACCATTTTCTTCCCCACATCCTCCATAACTTCCCAAGGCTGGGAGCCATTGCCCACAAGCGAGCCCAGCCCAACAGGCCACACAGTCCTGCCCAGGCTGGCAAGAAGGTCAAGCCACTGGCCCATTGTCCAAAGGGTTCCAGGCATGAGCCGTGTGGCTTGCTGCCTTTCAAGGGAAAGCAGCCCCACAGATGCCTCACCCTGAAACCCAGTTAGAAAAGGAAGTGGCACAGTCAATCTGATAATACTGAATAGCTGTGGATTAACCATTACCCCACGCTCAGCCAGGTGCCACCACCTAGGGAGCACAGCCTGTAGCCCTGGAACACAGAGCAGGAGACCTCTAGGAGAGAAGCAGAAAGAGGAAGAGGGGCAAGAGGAGGAAGCCCCCCCCCCCAACAATAGTGGAACTGCTCCTCCCCCATTCACACCCAGGGACAGGGTCTGTTTCCTACCTTGGGTAGCTGTGCCTCCACCACCAGGCAGCCACAGTGGCAGGTACTCACACACTCTGGTCCAGCCCAGCGGGTGCCCAGCACGTGCTCGGGGCTGTGGGAGTCAGACAGGACCTCCAGGGTGCTTCCTGGGGCAGAAACCAGCAGATTTCCTCCCTGCCCTCTTGCTGGCGTTCACTGGGGCTCGCTGGAGGTTTGCAGACTTTCTTTCTCAGGCTCAGTCCCGCCCCTTGTTCTTGTGCTCAGATAAGCTCATCTCATTTTCCCCTGAGGGCCCTCTATGGCCTCTTGTCCCAACCTTCCTGGTTCAAAGGGCACTAGGCAACACTACCTACGAGGCTTAGCATTTCATTCGATTCAATTAAATTTTCCATTAACTTGGTCCCCAGCCAGTATGGATTTTCTCTTTAAGCTTTTCTCTAAGTTCAAATCACCTCAGCCCCGCAGGATCAACCTTACGACTCCCCTCTGATCCATTTAAGTACATTTTTGTTTTTTCTCCCCTAATTAGACACAAAGAAACCAACCATATTTTTAATGCCTGACGCCTGAACTTCTTGAGTCCTCCCTGATGATGTTTCCGGGTTTGCTCAGATTTTGTTATAAATCTATGGGTTGATTAACTCTCATGCAAATTCTATACCAAGGCAATTTTGCTCAAAGTCAGCAATTTGAGAGAATGGATGCCATTTCAGTCTCAAGAGTTGAGCAGGTACCGTCTCCACTTTCTCCACGGTCTGGCTTCACCAACCCCATACCCCAGGTTTATGGGGACTCCCAAGAGGTGTGAGAAGGTGAAGGTGGGGGACCTTCTACAGTCACGGTGACTTCCTCAAGAGTCCCCAAATGTTTCAGTCTTTCATAGAACTTCAGAGAAATTAAAAGTGATCCCTAATGGGGAAAATATTGAAGTTCCTGAAATAAAGGACATCTTATAAGTTTTGGTTGTAAGTGGGCATCCTGACTTCCAGGAAGGCTCACAGAACTTTCTGGTTCTGTTCACACTGATGAAGAAAGCTGCCAAGTTGTGAGATGCTCTGTGGAGATGGCTGTATAAGGAAGCAACAGCTACTGGGAAACTCACTCCTGCCGACAGCTGCGTGAAGGAAATGGGAAGTGGAGCATTCCCTAGTTAAGCTTAAAGATGTCAGCAGCCTGTGAGGGACCCAGAGTCAGAGAGACCCAGCGAGCTGCATGCGAACTCCTGACTCACAAAAACTACGAGATATTAAACTTTTTTTTAAGCCCCTAATTTTTGGGGTAATTTGTCACACAGCAGTAGAAAACTAACAGACAGGGAAAGAGGAGTCGTTTCCCCTTTTGACTCTGTACGTTCAAACTAGAAGCTGTACTTATTGATGGAGCAGCAGCTAGGACGGGTCTGTGACAGAATGTCTATCCAATTCTCTGCCAGGAAGTTTGTGGGATTATTTTTGCAGCAAAAGATTTATTGCTTATGTGTAAGACTCAGAAACCAGCCACTAACAGGAGAGGGCTCGTGAGGGTTATGTGAGAAACCTACGGGTTTCCTAAATGGATTCGATTCCTCTTGGCACAGTTGTCACTTTAGCCCCGGTCTGAGGTATGACAGCCAGTGATGGTGTTGATGACCCGCATGTACGAACTCAGGGCCCACACAGGCCCCAGGGGACAACCAAGCAGGGATGGAGTCTCGACGACAGCTACCGTGGGCACTGAGGCCCGCAAGTGGCTACATCGCATCTACCCAGTCCTTCGTTTCCACCAGCCCTGGCGCCTTCTGTGTGCGGGTGTGCCATCAGTGGGCTTGATCACCATCAACTTGGATTTTCTTAGAGCCTAACCCACCCCCGGCATATCTCCCCACTATCATGGTAGAAAGCTCTTTGGAAAGGCTTGTCAGAGACACACACCTTCTGCGGCTGACCCGGAGTCTCCAGCATCATCTGGCCAGCTGGAACATGGCTTATGGGGGATAAGTGGGAGAGGGTGTCCCACAAAGGTCAGTTGGTTTCATGGGGAGATTCCAGCCACTTAACTGAAACATTCATTCAACCAGTAATTATTGAAAATCCATCTTGTGTTTCCTCCATATCTACAGGACTTGAAAGAGAACTTAAGCCTCACAGTGCAAAGGGACCTAAGTGACCGAACATTGTAAAAGTCTATCTTAAATTCTACAAAACCCATACTTTTCTTTAGAGGGCTATTTTTAATGGGATTATATATATTTTTTCTTTTAGTTTAATGCCTCAAAATAGGTACAAATAATGTTAAATGAGCAATGTCACTGAAAATACAATAATAACTTTTCCTAAATGAACTTCTGTTGGTACACACGCAGAACTAAGACTGGGAATCCTCCACTGGTGAATGTGCCTTACTCCATCCTGTACTAACTCTGACTGGGCTTCTACTCAGCCTCTCTGTCTGAAAATACATAAAGGTCTTTCATGTATTTGTATCTGCTGCGCAACTTGTGAACATTATTCTTTTAAACTTTCCATGAAAACATCCTTCAAGGATTCTTAAAACCTGAGCTTTACTCTGACATTTTGCTGCCTTCCCAAGTGACATGGCTTGAGGAACGGGCAGCTCATTTTGTTTGTGTGGCCAAAGGCTGTGACCTGACAAACACCACGCTTAGTACACTGGTCGCCGGCCTGCAGTGGAGGCAGCAGCTGCAAGGACATCTGGACTAACTCATCTTTCTCCACTTCTTTTTTTCCTCCATCATTTCATTTGGTACCAGTTGAAACTGTGCTTAATGTTTGGGGGAGTAGGTTACTTTACATGGGTTTTGCAGAGATGAGAATGTTGTCCTGGTGGTTGGAAAAAGGGCTTCTGCCTGCCCGGTAGATGTCATTCAGGAATGAATCACCGGAACACTAGGACAAGGACAAAGCTCTCCTTAGGGAAAACCCAGAAGGAGAAAAGAATTGATTTGCTTGGAGTGCAGTTCCCACCTCCATTTTGCTAAATGGAGTTGGGTTTTATTTTGTTCTTTTGCAATTAGCAAGAGTGACAAGGTGTACCACAAGTCACTTGTGAATATTCATTTTGTATACTCAGCCTTCTGGACTGGGAAACAGGATGCTTAGGAAGCAAGTGTTGGATAAAAGAACCCTAAAAAAGAAAAGCAAAGGGCGGGGGAGGAGACCTGGCTTGGTTTCCTTCCCCTCCTGCCTTTTGTGTGGTTCTGAATGAGTGCGCTTGGCTCTGCAGGTCTTTAGTGCAACACAATTAAGGGAACCTGATAAACATTTACTGACTAAGTGGGTGTTTCTATTGGGTTGTTGGAAAAATCATGATGCATTTTTTCTATGACTTTTCTGACAACTCAATATATCATAAACTCATGGCACCTGGTAAGTCCTATTTCCTTCAGAAATAGTAATCTTTTGGAAAGTTAGATTTACTCTAGAGTCATTCTCCATAGGCTATTATATTAGACAGATTTGTAGTTCAACAAGGAAATAGGTTTGATTTCTAAATGCAAAGTGTACAGGTTCAAGTACATGTGAGTGTCTCTTACTCCAGTAGTTTTCTGACACGTGTTTTCCAGACCACTAGTCAACAAAGAAAACCTTAAATCTCATTAATAAATGCCTTACTGGGTAAATAAGATGTGATATATATATACATATATATATATAAGATGTGAGATATATGTATATATACAATGGAATACTATTCAGCTATGAAAAATGAAACCCCACCATTTGCAACAGCATGGATGAACCTAGAAGATATTATACTTTGTGAAATAAGTCAGACAGAAAGACGAGTACTATGTGATTCCACTCATATGTGGAACATAAAGAAACAAGTGAGTGAATTTTAAAAACAAATACAAACATTTAGACCATAAGACCAAATTAGTGGTTACCAGAAGGGAGGGGGGGAAATATGGTAAAAGGAGTCACTTGTATGGTAAATGACAGAACTTTTAGCGGTAAACTTAATGTAGTATATATATACGTGTGTGTATAATGTAGTATATGTATCTGAAACCTATAAAAAGTTATGATGCAAAGTTACTTCAATAAAACATTTTAAAAGAGAACGTCCTTTCTCATCTCCCATCCCCTACCATCTGCCTATCGAAAAAAGCTACTCAACAAAAAAGTAAACAGTTTGTTCCCATCATGCTAACCCTTCAAAAGGCAGGAAACCAATCACTAAATTAGATCATGCAGAGAAGTTCAGCTATCACATCTGTGGTTTCCAAAGATCTCCCCTTGTCTTAGTGAAAAGACAGTTTGTTCTGTTGTGGTGCACAGAATTCAAGTCAGTAAATATTTACTGCCGACTCATTATGTTTCAGGCTCTACAGGGGACTGCACGGCCCTGCCCCTCTTGAGCAGAGGAGATTAGATCTGGACCCAGAGGCCAGCAAAATAAGGTGGAATCCAATGTCATTATAGATTTGCAAACAAGGGTCTAGGGGAACTGATGGGCATCTTGTAGAGGTTCAGGGAAGCTTAAAGGATAGCAGAGACCCTGCCTCACGGGGTGACCAGTCTACGCTAAGACACCTGCCTGCCATCTCTCCTTTCCCCTCTTGCTCAGCCCTGCAAACCTCCTCTTTCTTATCTGGCTTCCAGGTGCGTCCCCTCACTCCCTCTCGCCTTCTCTAGCACCTCGACACCTCCATGGGGCATTGGATCATCTTCAGGGACAACACCTAGACGGGGAGGCAGTGTCTGTGTTAAGTAAAATGCAGGTGGGAGAGGGTGGGATGACCAAAGGCCCCAGGATGGAACCCACAGAGTGACAATTCACCTCTCAACTCCTGCCTGAACCTGGGGCGCGATGACAAGCCACGGTGGTGTTGGTCACGTGAAAGCTCTCACCTTCCTCCTCCCCCACTCTGATTGTGAAGGATGTTAGCAGGATAAGAGCCCGGCCCAAAACACAAGGTTGGAGAGTGGGGTGGAGGGAATCCACTTGCACCCCTTTCCTGCTGCAGCAGGCCTGAGTCGCGAGTGGGTAATAGTCATACTTCGAGTGAAATTTAGATTATCACACTGACCCGAACAAATTAATTATTGGCTAGAGAATGCTATGTTACCTGCAAGGAGCCAGAAAAATCACAAGACTTGTCTTAAATTTCACCCATGAGCAGGGAATAAGTAATCTCACAGGATAAATGGGAAGCGTGGAAGGCATGAATTATGCGGCTTTGCGAATATGTCCCATGGGTCATGGCTTATTCAATGCAGCAATGACTCAAGAGTTTGAAAAAGCTGCCATTCTGAAGTTAGCCATTCTCGTTGCAAGAGTCACTAGAAGATACATTGGTTTCAGAATATGTTTCTGAGTCCACTAAGGTTTCCAGAAGAGGCCAGACGTAAAGGCTGACAGATATAGGAGGAACGTGAGCGATAAGCAACTCCACCCCCTCACTTAACATAGGACACTGAGACCCAGAGAGAGGAGAGACTTCTCCAGACTCACACATACAGAGCTCAGGAAGAGCACAGGCATGCACAGAATCTGTCTGCACTGACTGTATTTATTCAGGTAACTTACTCTGGAAAGGCCAGGTTTCTTCCTGGTTCCCAGGTCTCAGAGAGAGTGAAGTAAAACTGTACACAAGGTTCTTGATGGCATCTGAGAAAATCTGCGTTACTCCTTCCCTGCTGTTCTCGCTTAAGATCTGGCCAGTCTTATTTGTCAGTATCCTCTGTTGAGTGCTGTAAGTCTGTCTGTGAGCACTAATGCAGCCGGATTTGTGTCCATTATTCATCAGTCACTCTATTCCTCAGACATTTTTCTAAGCCCATGTATTTGTCTTATCCCAAGACAAGTTCTGAAATGGTGCTTGGTACAGAGGAGGGTTCAGCAAATGTTTGCAGAATGACGTAATAACTAGATTCCAGTTTCACTGTCGGTATGCTTTATATATTAACAACACTGCTTCCAGAAAGAGAAAAAGACCACATTTCTGCTCATCTTTGGGGACCTGGAATCCAGAACCTGGAGACATATTTAACTTTTTGCAAATACTGGGGCTGCGAAGCCGGGGAGGAAACACCTTCTGTTGGCAACTAGCCCTTGGGGCAGACAAAATTGTGACCAGTTTGCCAAAGTGGGCTTGCTGCCCTCACCAGGGACTGCTTCCCATGCTGTGCTATTCTGGGGCTGGTGATATAAAAAAGGGCCGTTCTGTGATGAAAGAGAAACTCCGATTCTCACTGGGAGACATATCTGACTTAAGATCCATTCAAATCTCTGCAATAATAGACATTTCCTTATACATTTTATTGATATGTGTAAGCATTTGAAGCCCCTAGAGAGGACCAATGTATTTAGCCTTTGTTTCTTTGGGACTTCTTAGTTCCCTAGTACAACAGTCCTTCAACTACTTATAATGACGAGTCAATGCCCGAGACTCTCAGTTGGAAGAAAGTGAAGAAAATCACTCATTACACGCAACATGGCCTTATTGTCTAAAATCTGATGACATAAGCCTAAAAACTATAATGGAGCAAGCGCTCCCCACTGCAGCCTGGGGCGAGACCATCTAGGCACCCTGTGTCCCCAGGCCGCACCGCACATGGGCCTCCCGCAGAAGAGCTCCCAGAAGCTGCAGTGGTTCCCTGGCAACAGCCTGGCCTGCCCTGGGTGAGCAGAGGCACCAGGAACCATCTGGCAACAGGGGGATGGGAAGCTTACCTGACTCCTTTCTGCCGTCCCCATTCTCCTGGGCTTCCCACAGGGCACTGGAGCCCCTGGGGAAGGGCTGGTGGCTGAAAAGATCGTCACACAGGAGGCTCCGGCACAGCTTGGCGAGGAAGCGGAGCACATAGCCGACGCTGTTCACCGCAGGCAGAGTCCGCAGGTGCTGTTTCCCGTCAAAGGAGGCTGAGACTGGAAAACCACAGAGACGGCAACTCAGAGTGAGGCCCTGGAGAAAGCCACAGCCCACCAGCCGGGGGAAGAGGTTTTGTTTGTTCATTTTTTGTTCTTTTTAATTAGGCTTTATTTGAGTTTTACTCTTTTTTCCCCACGAGCGCCCCATTTCTGTTCTGGAATCTCATCCAGGAGACCACATTAGGCTTCGCTGTCACGTCTCCTTAGGTACCTCTGGTCTGTGACAGTTTCTCAGACTTTCCTTGTTTTTCATGACCTTGGCGTGTTGCAG
This sequence comes from Galemys pyrenaicus, assembly GCA_019455555.1. NCBI lineage: Eukaryota > Metazoa > Chordata > Mammalia > Eulipotyphla > Talpidae > Galemys > Galemys pyrenaicus. The sequence goes on along the minus strand of JAGFMF010011446.1, from coordinate 2,296,152 downwards.
AGAACTAGTTGGGTCTTTTGTAACGCATCCTGAATGTTGGGCTGTCTGAGATCCTCTCACCATTTGATGGGGTGGTGGGGGGACAGGTGAAGTGCACTTCTCACTGCATGAAATGGGGGGTGAGGGGGTGCCTGCTGTCTGCACTCATGGCATGGCCACAGCGCTGTTCACATGTCCCTCCACTGTATTTCTCTGTGCTTTATCCCTTGGAAACAAGTCACTAGGGCCTGCCCACACCCAAGGGCGGAGGGGGTGGGGGGAGGGCGGAGATTAAGTTTCTTCCTGGAGAGGAAAGGGTCTACGGAGCATTTGGAATTCTCCTCTAAGGAAAATTGTCTCTTCTTATCCATTTATTTATCTGTCCAATCATTTATTAATAACTGCGCAGACTCAGTGTATCTATTTTGTCTGTGGGTGATCCAAAAGTACGTTACTTACTTTTTGCTGAAATTGTGTTAACCTCCCATCTTTGGGAGTTTTCAGGTTAATGCATCTGTCCCCAGGACATGCTTTCTCTCTGTTTTGTTTTTTAACATTTTTTATATATGCATACAAGAGCAGGGGTACAGGCCAGAGTCGGGGGAGGTGAGAGGATTCACCAGAGACAGAGTGGGGAGTAGGACAGGCAGACGGACTGAAATACACTGCTGAGGGGAGCAGTGGGCAAGGCAGGTGAGGTCTGCTGAGCCATGTGGGTCCCCTCCCTGGCCTGGAATCAAACTCGTGCTGCTGTGCCATGGATGCTTCACAGTGTGGCGCTCAACCCGCTGTGCCATCAGGGAAGCCCTCTTTCTGTTTTTTAAAGCAACTCTTTGTTCATGAAAATTTCAGTATGCTCCAGATTCATCTTGCATCTCCCCTGTCCCAGTCCTAAAATGTGCCATTTCTCCCAACAGCCCTGGGCCCTTTTGCTGAGGAATGATATAAAGAACTAAGATTTGGGCACTGGGTGTGATCATCGCTGCTGAGATGCCAGTGGCCCCAGGCCCTCCAGCAGGCAGAGCTGAGGAAGGTGTGTACACATGATGGCATCTCCCCTCACGGCCCCTTCTGGCCTGTGGAGCTTGCACGCTGGCTCTGACGTGAGGCACAGACAAGGAGGTCCCAAACAGGATGTTCTGCCCTACCAGCCCCGCGCGTGCCAGCAACACCTAAACAGAGACGCACATTTCTCCATCTCGCCTCCCAAAGACCGGCAGAGAGAAGGCTGGGGTAGGGTAGACCAGAGCTACTTTTGATAGATTTTTTTTTTTAAATACCCATTTGTATTAGAATCAGAAGAATCCATTTCTTCTGTGTAGCCCTTAATAGTTTCCAAGAACTTACTGTCACTTGAGGGCAGTGGACTGAAAGGGCACCACTCCATGTTACAGAAGAGGGATGGAAGGAGGAGCCTGGAGTGGTTTTTTCACTTAGGTAGCCTCTAAGTGGACTTGCTTGTCATTTCAACACCCCAGACACTCTGTCTGGGAGAGACAGCCAAAGTCGGCATTCTCAGTAAGGGGTCATCCCAGCCACTCAGGGATGATTTTGGAATTCTCCCTTAGCTGTGGGAACGCGCTTGCCTTCAATATCGTGGATGACTGGATGTGAAGACAGCACGTTCTGCAGGAGGGCCTGCGGCATCATAAACCAGTGGGCATACGTTCCCAGAGGTAGCTGGGAGAGCACCTCTGTGGGAGAGGACACAGAGTCTACCCCTCTGCGAGTGTGGGGCTAAGCCAGAGCATCCCTCCAGGTGTGCCATGAGAGGGTTATGGGATCCTGGGATCCTGCTCCCCTCAGCTCTTGGGGTGGCCCAGAGCCTAGTCACAGCAGCCTAGTGGACCATTGAGCTGCCATTTTCTATGTGTTGTGCCATGAGAGTGTTCGGAAGATTGCACTAGGGGTCAGACCAGGTGGTGGGCTGAAGAGTCCGGCAGTAGCTCTTGAGCCTGTCCCTAGTCACGGTGATGCTGTCCCGGCCTTGCAGAGTTTCTGTATTGCCATCAGTCGCAGCAAAGACCAGCTCGCACCTGGCAGTCTCAAGTAGGTGGCCCGAGCAGCCCCCGGTGCTACTGTATTCTCCAGGACGCTAAGACCAAGCGCTCAGATCTGGCCACCCCAGGAATCCCTCAGCCAAGGGAAACTTGGCAGGGCTCTGCCCTCTCTCGCACTGGTGCCAGGCACTGAAGAACCTGCTCCCCAGCGCCAAGGCCCCTGAGGCCACAGAAAGACGTTGAGAAAAATAGAAAGGAAAGAAGCAAGGGCAACAGGGTCAGTCTTTTCTGTTTAGAAGTCATAAAGAACCTGGTCAGAGGGATTTGATCAGGAGGCTGGGCACCCCGCAAAGGAAAAGCTTTCTCTAGCACCGGGTCTGCACCTTGAGTCTCGCTGTTTAGCAAGGGAAAGGACAAGGCCTTTGACCTCAGGGGCAGCCCCAGATCAAGAACTAGCTCTGGGACAGAAACCAGAAGAGCAGCCATGGGCCTGCCAACAGGCTTCCCCCTCCTGCCCCCTCCCGGTGCAGCGCTCCCTTCTCCTGCCTCTGCTCACATCTGCACAAGCTTCTTAAAGTGGCCCTGGGTCAGACACATGCACGGGACCTTGCCAAGTCTCTTTTAATCAATTACCAGCAAGTCAGCCCCAGCTTCCTGCTGAAAGGGAGCTCCAGAAAGCAGACTGGATCAACCCGAGTGCGGGAAGCTGAGTTGGACCCCTCCCCACGCCAAGCCCTGGGACCTGGAGTTAAGTAAAATGCCCCTGCTTTGTTTTTTCAGGAGGAAGTTGTTTTAGAATCCCCAACCCTTTCTTAACTAGATGGCAGTCACCATCACCAGCACTCTTTTGGGAAAGAGAGGTGTGTCCTAACGCTGGCCCAGCAAAGACATCAGGCTGTCTCCTTGGGTCAAGATGTCTTACAGACTCTGAAGGGCAGGCAGTGACAACTGTGGGTCTAGAGCCTCCCCTAAGTCAGAAAGGCAGAAAGAGACCCTGCAGGCAAACATTCAGAGACGGAACTCCGAGTTCTGCCTCTCACTTGTGGTGGCAGCTTCTGCTCCTTACGGAAACTGTCATGTTGGGGTGACAGTGGAAGAGGACAATAACACTGAGAGAATCAAATTCTCTGACCTTGAGCTCCTGTTTAAAAAAAAAAAATCATGCCAAGAGAGATGGGTTTGAGACCATGAGATTTCCGACTGCCCTATGTGGTGGTAAGTGCTGTGAGAAAGAAATGGCATAGAGGACAGGAGAGCCTGACAAGGATTGATATTTCAGACAGAGTGGTCAGGGTCAAGGTCAAGGGCTCTTTGATAAGCAGGCACTGAAACCAAAAGGATATCTAGGAAGAAATCATGTCAACAGCTGCGGGAAGTATATTCCAGAGTGAGAAGAGCAGAAAGATACATGAAGAACAGCAAGGAGACCACCATGGCCAGAGAAGAGGGAGAACCCAGGGCAAGTGACCATGAGATCAAGGAGGGAGCCAAGGTCAGGTGAGGTCACACAGGGCCTTTGGGCCCTTGCAAGAACTTGGGTTTTCGGTCAAAGTGACATGGGAGACATTGAGGGTCTAGGTTAAAGAGGCATGAGCTGATGTAAGTTTGTAAAGAACCAGTTGCTATGGCTCTTTGGTGGCTATGAAGTCAGGGTATGGAGTCAGTTGCCCAGTCTTCTGGTCCAGGTGTGGAAGCGTCTCCTCCTCAAAGCCTCAGAGTCGTGGAGCTGGTGCAGCTAACAGAGGACCGACCCTGCCCACAGCAACTGTGCCCCAAGTCTATAAAGTGTGACGGCTCTGCTCTTTGGAGAGCACACGACCTGCTCGGGACCTCACCTGACATCATCTCGCCACCGTAGCCCTGCTTGACAAGGGAGAAGACCAGCTTCTGCTGGTGGGCACAGTCGATGCAAGCTTGCACTGCCTGCTGCAGCACCGCCGACGGCCTCTCGGGTCCGAAGTGCTCCGGGAGCTGCTGCAGCTTCCTCCGCTCCAGGTACGGCCCCGCATTGGCCTGCTTGTTGATGTAGAGGCAGACTGCAGAGACAGAGACCACAAAGCCCTCAGCATTGACGCATTCAGGCCCGGGGGCAGCAACTGTGCACCAGAAGAATGCCTCAGCTGTGCCCTCTTGGCGCTGGTCTTGGGAAATCTGAAAAGTACAAAAGGGACTGGTTTTCCCAAAATTCAGAAGAGGGAAAAGATCCAGTCAACCCAACGAGTAGGGCTTGCTCACAGGAGGGTCACCTGTGTGGGGACAGATGGACAGGTGGGCCCCTCTGATGCACTCAAATCTGAATGGCAGACAACTGTGGCGGCCTCTGTGCACCTCCTGTGTAAGTGCAATTCCGCGCTGCGCACAGGTACACAGTCTTCCCCTCCTTAAGAGCAGCTGTCAAGCTATGTTTGCTATTTTTTTGCTCACCTTCTGTGAACAGGAAAAAATCAAGATGATATTGATTACTTCAGAATATATATTCAATGACATTCTAAAGAGAGTGCTATTTATAATATCAGAGAAAATAAACACTAATCAGCCTACTTAGGTGAGCCCAACCAAAGGTCCCCACACTTTTAAAGTGATATATCCCATCATTCAAACATTTTTGAGCATGTGCCTGAAATGTGTTTATCTATAGCTTATGCACATTCTTGCCTGTATCAATGTATTGTGTACATTTTAAAACATAACCAAATAATGGAAATTTTGTAAGGATAAGATAAAAATAAATATTAATAGATGTCATATTTTCTCCCCTACACGTAGCCCTCTTTCTTAGCTCTCCCCTGCCCCAACCCAGAGTCTGAGCATCTTACCTTGCAGACCAATAGTGCAAAGGCATGTTGAAGAGACTTAAAGAGGAGACCAGGATTTTGGAAGGATTAAACAGTAACAGCAAAGCTCATGAAAATTAGTTTTTATTAAGCACCTACTATATTCCTGGTACTTTATATATTTTATCTGAGTTGATGCTCAAAACAAATTTTGGAATTAAGTCTTCTTACTTCTTTACTAATGAAGAAACTGAACTTTAAAGCAATCAGATGGTCGCTTGTGAAGCTGATAATTAGTGGTGCAGTTGGGATTTGGATGTGATGTTGAGGCCTATGCTCGTCACTCGAGTAGACAGCTTTTCTTGTGCTTATTCCAAATGACTGAGGAAAATCTAATTCCTAAGGGACCCTCATGCCAGGCACTGTGATGGGCCCTACAGAGAAAATGGCAAACTACCTCAAGGTAGTCCCTGGCTTCCCAGAGCTAGTGGTGGGCTGCACCTACACAGGCAATCACAGGACTAGTGGAGACTGGCTGTGAGAAGCACTGGGTGGAGCTGTGAGAGCTCCCTGGGGGCCTGGCAGGACAGTCAGCCAGTGTTCTGGAGGGAGGGAAGCCTGAGGTACAAGGAGGATATGAGGTGACCAAAGGCCAGATCATCCCAGATGAGGGGGTGAATATGTGCTATGACCTTATGGAGGCCCCAGTGACTAGCAGCAGAGCAGTGGGCTGGGTCATGGGAAGACAGAGCCTGTAGGGCCTTGATGGCCATATTAACACATTTGGTCTGCTTGGTCTTAATCTAAGAGTCATGGGGGAAACTGAAGGAATTTAAGTGAAATAGGAGTGGGGGGTGGGTAGGATGAGGGCAAGTGTGTGTGTGTGTGTGTGTGTGTATGTATGTATGTATGTATGTCAGAGAGAGAGAGAGAGAACATCTGAACATCTGATCACTGTTTCTCTTATGATGGCATTTTTCGCTGGTGGATGCCCTGTGAGACAGCATGGCCAGTGCTACTCGGATTGGACTAGAGGACACCAAATGGGATGAAAGGAGGTTAGGACCCCTGGAAGTTAAAACAGGGATGGGGACTCTTTAAGGTGAGTAGGTTCACTGTTGCTACAAAAAAAGAACAAACCCTGGCTCTGTAATGAAAAACCTGGACCAAAGAGATGAGATTCTGGTCCCATCCCAGAGCAAACAACCGAACCCAAGATACATTGAAAATCAAGTCTCAAATAATCCAAGTTGTGAGGCACTTAGGTTCATATTCTCAGATAATCTGGTTGTCCAATATGCTGTTGAGCTAATACACTGAATGCCTCCTTGAGCTGTCTGCATGGCAGCTCTCTGGCTCACAGAGTCATGGTTACATGGTGGGCAGCCCACCTCAGACTCCAAGGTCATCCTGCTGACCTACCTGGGAGGGCCTGTGGGGCAGCCAGCTTAGGGATGGTGGCTGCGTCCTGAGGGATGGAGCTGAGGTCAGGCTCCGGCGTGCTCCGTGGAGGTGAGAGGGCTAAGGGAGTCATGAGAACCCGAGACTTGAGCTGAAAGAGAGGGCCGGTTGGTCAATGAGAATCTAGAAACACCCCAGTTGTTTTAACTATGTGTTGTATCGTTTGTGAGGATATTTGTACATCATATGTCAGACAAGAGCTTAATATGCCAAAATATACAAAGAACTCATAAAACTCAATGAAAAAACAAATAGCTGATTAAAAAGTGGGTAGAGAATCCAAACAGGTACTCTGAAGAAGACACACACAGATCTCTAGTAGGTACATGAAAGGACATTCATCAGATCTTATTATCAGGGAAATGCAAATCAAAGCGCAATGAGACAACACTTCACACCTGCGAGAATAACTATTTTCCAGAAGACAAGAAAAGTTGAGGAAGATATGAAGAGGAGGAAATACTTGTTCACCATTAGTGGGAACATAACTTGGTGTAGTCATTATGGAAAGCAACATGGAGAACGCTCAAAAAATAAAAAGCAGAGATTCCATGTGATCCAGTTATCCCATGTCTCAGTATTTCTCCCTAAATATAAAAGCATGAATTTGAAAAGATATATGCACCCCCATTTTTATTGTGGCATTATTTACAATAGCCACGAGTGAAAAAAAAAAAAAAAAAGTAAGAGCCCACTGACCGAAGGCCAGATAAAGAAAAGGTGGAAAAGGTGGTGTGGACATATGCAATATACTAATGACTTAGCTTTACATTTTTAAAAAAAAATTAAATCCTGTCATTTGCAGCAATATGGGAGGACCTAGTGGGTATTATGCTTGGTAAGAGACAAAGAAAAAAACATATTTTTTCACTAGGTTGAGGTATAAAAGTAAACAACTGAATGAACTAGATAAAACAAAAATAAACTTTTAGACTGTAAGACCCATCAGTGGTTAACAGAAGGGAAGGGGGGAGTGGCAGGTAAAAGGGGAGAGCTCATGGTGAGAGATAGATGGGACTTTAGTCATAGACTTCATGTATTATATATCATGTTAATTTGTAATGATGCACACATGCAGTTTCTATGACATTCTAATGCAATGTTACTCAATAAAAATGGATGGATTAAATAAGTAGGTGAAAAGTAGCAAGTGTTGGCAAGGATGGGGAGAAATTGGAACCTTTGGGCCTCCCCGGTGGCGCAGTGGGTTAAGCAACACACTATGAAGCAAACCGCAGCCACTGCAGCACGAGTTCGATCCCTGCTGCCGGCCAGGGAG
>JAGFMF010011446.1:2251591-2288609 GCA_019455555.1 Galemys pyrenaicus | reverse complement strand
CCCCCCCCACACCTCTGGCCTGTACCCCAGTGCTTGTACGCATAAATAAATAAATCTTTAAAAAAAAAAAAAAAAAGAAATTGGAACCTTTATGTACTCTTGGTAGGAATGTGAAATGGTAGAGCCACTATGGAAAACAGTATGACAGTCCCTCCAGAAAATGAAAAAAAAACAAAAACAAAAACAATCTACCTTCGTGCAAAAGAGTGGAAATCAGGTCTCAAAGAGATATCATGTTTATGGCAGTATTGTTCACAAGAGTCACCATGGAAGCAACAAAAATGCCATGAACAGAGGAATGTATAAACAAAACATGCAGCGTTCTAAAGAAAGGGAATTCTGACATGTACTGCAACACGGATGAAACCTGAGGACATTATGCTGAGTAAAATTAAGCCAGTCACAAAAACACAATACCTGCATGTTTGCAGTTATATGAGGTATCAAGTGCAGTCAAATTCATAGAAACAGAAAGTAGGTTGGTGGTTGCCTTGGTCTGGGGGAAGGGGGAACCGGAAGTTATTTTCAATAGGTATAGAGTTTCGATTTTGCAAGGTGAGAAAGTTCTGGCCGTTGTTTGCACAAGAATGTGAGTATAATTAATCCTACTGAACAGTACACCTGTATCAGTGATTCTGACTATCAATTTTATGCTGTTTTTCTTAACCACAATTAATTTTTTGTTTTAAAAGGTTTTGTTTTGCTTTTGATATGGGAGAAATGGCAGTGTTTTGATGCTGGTAGGAATAATCCCGTAGAGAGGGAAAAAATGGTGATATAGGGAGTGGATGGAGAATTGTTGGCTAGGAGAACTTGAAATAGATGAGGGATGAAATTTAGTGATTAAGGGAGAGTATGCACTAGAGAACACCGACTTTTCACCTGTTGGCTTAAGAAGGAAGGGGGAATCTAAGGGTCTAGAACTGCGGTAGGTGGATGGTAGGGACCAGGTGGCAGCTTACACAAGGTCTTTTCTGATGGTGCCTACTTTCTCAGTGATACAAGAGTTGAGTGTAGAGATGGAGGAAGAAGTTGTGTTAAGGAACTAGGAGGATGATATAAGCAGCGGATGATGGGTGTAACAGCTGAGTAGCATGGAAGGCACAGCGGGATGTATAACATTAATTTGAATTTATTGAAAACAAACATGCTGACTGCACAGGACCGGAGGGGCACAGAATCAGGAGTTCTTGAGAGAGCTTCTAATAATCAGAAGCTACAATTAACAGTAGAAGTTTCATCTCATTCTGAGTTTACGTTTGAAAGTTTAAAGGGCTCCTCACACAGGAATATGCTGCTAAATATTATGAAAATAAAAGAAATCTCAGTTTGGGATTGAGTGGATCAGGCGCCTGCTGTGACAGGGCAGCGCCCTGCCTGTTCTCCCAGGTCAGGCACCAGCTGTCACCCCCTGGCCTTTCTATGGATGAGACCCCACTCTGCATGGCTTGTGCTGGAGAGGCTGGTTGGGACTGTCCCCGAGGATAGTGGGCAACAGGTTCTGGGAGTACCTTGGCTAAATCCTCCTTCATAGGCTTAAAACCGTCTGAGACTCAACCTACACATAATAGTGCTGATGGGAAAACCAGGATTGGCAACAGTATTTCACCCAGTGGTCTTTCTGTAAATCACACGAAGACACTTGTGACCTTTCTCTAGAGAGGTGGTGGTAGTGATGATGCTGAGAAGGAGGAGGAGGAGGGGAGGGGGAGGAAGAGGAGGGAGAGGAAGAGGAGGAGGAGGGGGAGGAGGAGGAGGGAGGAGGAGGGATGGCAGCTAAGATTTAGATAGCCAGACACTGTTTAACTAACCATGTCACCCCATTACCATCCTAACATCTAATGCTTGCTCACTATTTTGATACTTACCAGGGAGGAGTCTGCCCACTGAACCTATCTCCAATGAATAAAGTAATTTTAACTGCATGTTACCATTGCCCATCATTTCTGCCCAGATGAAGCAATTAAAGGGATTAAATGAAGTCAGCTGGCTGCAGACAAACCTCTGAAACAACTGCTGGGAGTTTGAACAAAGAAGACATCTCACACAACTATGGATGGTATATTGACTTTTAAAAAAATATCGTTTGATTTCAGAGTAAACTGTCAGCAGGCATGTCCTTTGAGCTCACATTCTGAAATTTCTATCTCAATGTAGAAAATCAAAAGTAACCTAGTCAAGAAGAGGAACTTGCCTGTGATCTTAAAAGGTCTTAAAACAGACTGATTTGACCTATAGCGCAGTCTCTGGGCGCGTGGGGGCCTTGTCTGTCAGTGCTCCTCCCTCATGTGCATGAGTGTTCCCGGCGGCCCGGCCTACCCAGCTCTTCTCTGTTCAGGGCATTTAGCTTTCACATTGCTGGACTTTAAAAATGTACACATCTGTTTTGTTTTGTTTTAATTGGACAAGACAAAATACAACTCTCATGTTGTGGTTTCTAATACAATTCGTCAATAAAAGAAACCAGGGCTCCTTAGAGAAATGACTGTTTCTGGACTAGAGCAGGGAATATACAAGATGAACCTGGAGCATTTTGTGTCTCACACACACACACACACACACACACACACACATTGGGATAGGTCACAGGGATTCACAGGGATCTAGGAGTCAACTGAAAGATGACTAAATGAGTATCTGATGGCTAAATGAGTATTAATCTGAGCCAGAAATAAAAGATGGAAGAAAATGATAATGAATTATAATTCAAAGTATACAATAAACATCCCTGACTCCAAACTGACATGGACGACTAGTACTTGGGGGAAAACAAACACCCCTCCCATGCACACAGACTCCAATAATATCCAGTTGATCATGGAGCACAATTCCTCACTTCTTACGTGAGGGTTGCACGTAGTGATTTCCGTCCAAAGAGAACAATATGGAAATGGAGACAAAAGCAGTAGCTTCCGGTGTAAAGACCTGATAACACCACGGGTCGTGTGGCCAGGGAGGCCGTCCACAGCAAGAGCCACATCGGCAGTAAACACTCTTGATAGGACAAGTTGGAAGTGGCACCTCACCTCTGGCAACTTTTCCCCAATATGGATAGCCCCAGTCTAACCATGAGAAAGCACCAAACCCAACTTGCAGCGTGTCTTAATGAAATACTTGACCAGCGTTCCCCTACACCACCAACATCGGGAAAACAAGAAAAGTCTGGAAACATTCACAGCTGGAACTGTCTACAGAAATATGACAACACATAACACGATGTCCCAGAAGGATTCTGGGACAGAAGAGGGAAAAACGAATAAAAGCTGAGTAAAATACAGACATTATTTAATATGTTGTTATTGGTTCGCTAGTTGAGACAAATGAACTGACCATAGTAGATGTTAACAGTAGGGGAAGTTGGGTGTGAGTATATGAGAATTTCCTAGTCTACCTTTGCCACTCTTTTGTAAATCTCAAACTATTCTAAAATTAAGCTTAATTTAAAAATATTAAAAACAGGATCTGGCTGAACAAAGTGGGTGAAGTGGAGAGGGAGGCAGGAGCAGAGGCCGCTTTCTTGGCCCCTAAGAGGGCAGGATTTGCAGCACCCCCTGGCTTGCTCTGACACACGGGAGCTAGCCCTCAGCCTCCAAAGGCTGCAACCTGGTACAGGTGCCAGCAACATTGGCGCCTCTATCTGAAATTCAAAACCTCAATCAAATGGTGTGACTGCTCCTCTTCCAGTGTTGCTGGAGGGGCAGTTTTGCCTTGTTAAAGGATGGTGGGATGAAGGAGAAGAGTCAAGTGCAGGCCCCTGCCAGCTGGAGTCTCCACCAAAGGAGGCTGGGGAATCTGGGATCAACTCGTCTTTCTTTTCCATTTACAGATCCAAAATAAGAGTCCAGAGAAGTTCTTGCTCCAGCTATCTTTCAGAGGGAGACCTTCTCTGAGACAGTTGCTTGAGAATCAGTGGGGGAAGTTGGGAGTGAATTTGTTTGCAAACTGAGATGCATGGTAGAGGGGGATACTAAAGAAAAAATAAGTCATTTGCTGCAAAAATTCAAGTAGTTTTCTAGAGATATGCAGTGTGGCAGAAACAGAAGCACTAACTAGTGTTTAGCTGATCGTCAGCCAGAGCTTGGTACAGCGAGGCTAGAGGGTGTGGTTGGAGGTGTATAAGATGTACACAGACTGCCTATACATCAGCAGAGGATGAAGCAAAAGGCAAAATTTAAAAATAAGTTTGGGTTGGCAGTGGGCACCTACAACAGACCACTAGCTTTTGGTCTGGATTCAAAGCTCAGCTCTATCACTCACTAACCCTGTCCTAATCATCTCATTACTTAACCTAGTGAGAATCTGCCTTTCTTCAACTGTAACGGAACATTTAGCACGGGGCTACTGCAAAGTGAGAACTCAATGAAGGTTAATTATCATTATTGCTGTTAGTGTTATTGTTATGAGAAATGCCAGAAATGCAAACAAGTTCCATGTTTCTTGTTCATGCAGTTAGGGCAGGAAGAAGAAGCTGTCCATCTTCCCTAGGACCCATCCACACTTTCTACACTTATCACTTGGGTCCACAAGACTTTGCAAACCAGTTTCACTCACCTACCTCACTCCTCACACATGCTCCTACCTTGAAGCAGCAGCTCTGAATGTGTCCTGTAAGAACTGCCTAAGCAGGAGCTGCCTTTTCCAGCTTGCATCACTTCAACTAAGTCTAACAAGGGGAATGTCATTCATTCCATTAGGCAGTCCTTTATTCAGCACATACTCATTGAGTACCTACTGTATACCAGGAGCTGTTCTAGGTACTGAGGGTGCAACTATGAACAGCTGTTCTCAGTGAGCCAGCATCATAGCAATAGTAGACAAACACACAACAAGAATGTGAAATGTGGGCCTCCCTGGTGGCGCAGTGGGTTAAGCAACGCACTATGAAGCAAACCGCAGCCACTGCAGCACGAGTTCGATCCCTGCCGCCGGCTAGGGAGGGGACCCACATGGTGCAACAGACCTCTCCTGCTGTGCCCGCTGCTCCCCTCAGCAGTGTACTTCTGTTGATCTGCCTGTTCTGCTCCCTGCTCTCTGTGGTGAACCATCTCACCCCTGCCCCACACCTCTGGCCTGTACCCCAGTGCTTGTATGCATAAATAAATAAATCTTTAAAAAAATAAAAAAGAATGTGAAATGTATAAGCTGTCACAAGAAACAAAATGTGGGAATAAAATGAGACCAGGTGACTAGGATAGCTTGATTTAAAAGGTGACACTTCAGGATCTGAAGAGTATAAGAGAGCAGTGACAAACCTCCTAAACCTTGGTTTCTTTGAGGAACCAGGAAGGTAGAGTAGCTGGAATTGTGAGCAAGAGGCAGAGAAATGTGCAAGATGAGGTTAGCTAGGTGGTCAAGGCTGATCATGAGGACTTTCTAGACCAGTCTCATAGGTTGAATTATATCTCCCAAAAAGGTATGTTCAAGTTCTAACCTTAATAGTGGAGCAATACCAGGGACTGCCAGCAACACACAAGCTAGGATGAGGCCAGGAAGAGCCTCCCCTGGAGCCTTCAGAGAGGCACAGCCCTGGCGACACTTTGGGCATCTGCTCTTCACACTGTTGTTCTAAGGGATCCAGTCTGTAGTGCTTTGTTAGAGCAGTCTCAATAAATGCTGTCATATGAAAGAGTTGGGATTTTATTCTAAGAGGTTTGGAAACAGAGGATTTTAAGCAAGGAAAGACTCAACCCACTTTTTGCCTTATAAAAACAAAGATGGCTGCCATAGAAAGACTGAACAAGGGAGTTGCAGCACGGAGAACAGGAGGTTGTTATATGATCCAGGTGAGAGACACTGGTGACTGAAGGGGGTGGAAGTAGTGGAGGAAGAAATAACTGGTTGCTTTCAGGGTGTACTTTGGAGGTAGAATTGAAGTGGTGGATAAAAGAAAGGACAATTTCTAGATTTGTTCGCATAAACTTTGCTTTGATAGTGTATTTTTATCTCGTTGGTCTTAAAACATTTGCATTTTACCTGCCACTGGTGTAGTTAACTTTGGGGATGCAATAATACCGACTACATCTCAAGGTTTTAGACATCGTCCCTCTATACTCAAGCAGAAAACCTTCAGCCTGGGAAAGAAGAAGCTCTGTGTGGAACTATGGAAGAAGACATGAAGACAAAGAGAGCGCCCATATTCCTCGTCTGGGAAATCAGTCCAGGAACTGGCATGAAGTCAGAGGTCAAATCCACAGTGGCCCCCACAGGGGAGTGGCCAGAGCATGGCCTCAGGTCTGGGTCTGATCTTGCTTCAGAGGACTCTGAGCCTCTCCTTCAGTGCCTCTGGGCTTTCTCTCCCAAAGCCATTAAATCAAGTAGAGTTGTGGTTTCTAAATTCTCTTCCACCCCATAATGTTGTGCGTATTCCTTGCACTAGAGTACTTTCACAAACATCAAGGACTTGGTGCCAGCATTGTGTTTTTAAGGTTCACTAGAAGAAATACAGCACTCCAGATTTTCTTGAAGTTCTGTTCCTAAGACTATAGAAAAATAGATTATCTGGGTCATCTGAAAACAACTACAAATAATGGGGAAGACGTAAGAATAATAAAAGCATGGAGGAGCTATCATTTCATGAAGAATGAGCAGGCCAAAAATATAGCTAAACCTAAACCTTGGGAACTTTCCTCTGGACCCAGGGTTCAACCTGGGCTCACAGGGCTATGCCTCAGTGTGAGAGCGAACAATCTGGAACGCTTGTCCTGCCCGATTCCCACCCACAGCTGACTATAAGAAAAGTTGGGGAGGGCATGTGCAGAATCCCTCAGAAGATATTACCATAAGCCAGATTTGCATATCTGGGTTGCAAATCACACAAATTTGCAGCTCAAATTCACAGAACTAAGGTGAATTTTTAAAAAGAAACCTCCAAGTTATGAATGTAGTTAAAAATTGCTCATTCTGAGTGTCTTCCAGGTATGCAAAGAAGCAAACACAAATCATCTCTGGAGAAAGGTCTTAAAGAAGTCCCAAAAATAATTTTTCAAGGTTAATAAATAACACATTCCAAAATACTTAAGCACACAAGGAAACAAGGAACCAGAGCAAGATAAGTGATAAAATTCCACAAATATGCAAGCTATTTTTGTTATCTGACTTAGAGTATAAAAATAACTATGATACTAAGTAGAAAGATATACCATGTATTTGTAAGATACACATAGTATATCCTTGTATACTATATACTATCCATAGCATTTATGCTCACGATATGTATAAAATATCTCTGGGGAGCAAAAAATTATAAAAAAAATAAGAATAAATTTGAAAAATAACCAAATTTCACTTCCATAGATGTGAAAAACCACAATAACTAAAAGTAAAACCTAAATGGCAGATTTAACAGGCATAACTAAAGAGAGAATTGGTGAGCTGGACAATATGTCAGAAGAAAAATCAAAAAACCTCACAGAGGCAAATAGATGAGAACTATGGAAGAGAGGTTAAAACACAGAGTGCATATAAGATATTTTAACATTAGAGTTTCAGAAAGAAAGAATATAGAAAATGTAACAGAGACTATATTGGAAATGATAATAGCTAAGAATTTTCCAAACCAATAAAAGGTTCCAATCTATAGATTTAGGAAGACCATCAAATTGAAAATAGTATAAAACAGAAAAAAAAGACACTATAGGTAGATAAGATACAACAGAGTGAATATATAGAACACCAAGAAAAAGCGTTTAAATTAGCTTTAAGATATAAAACCTTCCAAGCAATACCTGAATAAGTAGGTGGATAGCTAAGTTGTTTTTTTTTTCTTTACAGTGGATCCAGAAAATAAATGGACTAAAATCTACAGTGTACTGCAAGGAAATAACTGGCAGCCTAGAATTCTACATCCAGTAAAAATATTTTTCAAAAAAATTAAGGTAAAATACATTTTCAAATAACAATAGTTAAGGGAAATCATCACTAGAGGACCTATATTAAAGAAACTTCTAAAGGATAAGCTTTAGACAAATGGAAAGTGATCCCACATGTGAAGATCTGATATGCAAAAGGAATGAAGAATTTTTAAAAAGTGGTAAATAAATAAGCAGGAGAAGTCAAATGAAAATGCATAATAATTATGTCTGTAGAGATTAAAAAAGCAAAAAAGGAATTAAAATCTGTAACAATATTAGTACATAAGAGAAGAGATAAATGGAGTTAGAGTGTCCTAAAATCCTGCTAATGCTTTGAAAGAAGTAAGAGTAAGGTTAACAGTAGAAAACTTTAGTAAGTAAGCACATTTTCGTTTCTAGAACAATCATTAATATAATAGAAAACAAAGGGTTTGACTTTCAATACTAGAAAGAATGAATTAAAATTAATCACCCCAAAAGGCAGATAAGACAGGCAAAAGACAATATAGAATGAGTGAGGCAAAAGGAATGTACAAAATGTACAAAACCCAAATCGATCAGTAATTTCTTTAAACATAAATGGACTGGGGGTCTCCCTGGCAGCACAGTGGGTTAAGCAACGCACTAGGAAGCAAACTGCAGTCACTGCAGCACGAGTTAGAGGTGACCCACATGGCGTAGCAGACCTCTCCTGCCTCCCCCGTGCTGCCCTCAGCAGTGTGTTTCAGTCAGTCTGCCTGTTTAGCCCCCGATTCTGTCTCCGGTGAATCCTCTTACCCCCCCACACCTCTGGCCTATACCCAGTACTTGTATGCATAAATAAATAAATTTGGGGGGTGGTTTAAAAATAATGGACTACATGCCTTGTTAAAAGACAAAGATTATGGATATTATGAGTCTCCTCAAAAGATCAAGTACTCCCTCCCAGTGCCCACGAAAGTGACCTCATTTGAAAATAGGGTCTTTGCAGATGATCAAGTTAAAATGAGATCTTTCAGGTGGACCCTTATCCTATATGAGTGTGTTCTTATAAAAGAGGAAATGTACATGGAGACATGATAATAGCTAAGACTTTTCCAAACAAATAAAAGGTTCCAATCCATAGATTAGGAAGACCAACAAATCATAAATAGTATGAAAAAAAAAGGACACTACAAGTAGATAAGATACAACAGAGCGAATGTATAGAAGACCAAAGAAAAATGTTTACACTAGCTTTAAGATACAAAACCTTCCTACAGAGAGAGAGGATGTAAAGACACAGGAAGAATGCCATCTTACAAGCCAAGGACATCTGAGGCTACCAGAAGCTCAGAGAGAAGCCTGGAGTAGATCTCAACTACTCCTCAGAAGGAACCAACCCAGTCATCACCTTGACCTTGGACTTCTAGTCCCATGAACTGTGAAATGTAAATGTCTGTTGTTGAAGTCACCAGTTCATTGTAGTTTGTTACAACAGCCTTTGGACGTGAAAATACCAGATTATTTTTTTTAATCATGGTCTCGCCCTTCCCTCTATTCGAGGCAAGATAGCTTTGTCTGTGGTCTTGCCTGTAGCTTCCTAGAGGGCACAGTGCTCCTTTAGATTTGCACTCTTTCTTCATAAAACGTCCCCATTTAAAAAAAAAAAAAACTCTGCTCTGGGGAGAGTTAAAGGAAATTGAATACTTCACCATATTTAACCTCAAACTTTAGTCTAAAAACTTGCCCATTGGAAACGCAGATCAGCTCCAGCAAAAAGAAGTTTGTGGCCAATGACCTAATTCCATTCCTAGGAGTCAGTCTGTTTCTGGATCTAGCCATACCTTTTTCTCCCTGCACTTTGGGAAAGGGATTAAACATCAAGGAACAGAGGGACCAGTCTCCTTTGACCCTAAGACCTGCTTTGGCCACATGGCCTCTGTTGAATCTGAGATCTCAGGTGAAGGATCTTTGCAATAGAACTTTCCTAGAAAAATAAAATTTTCCCAGTAAAATATACTGCCTGCATCACAATGACGAAGAACGTGGAGGTGAGAGCAGAACTCTCTGACTCTCTTGTACTTTTCAGAGGTGCAGATGGACTGGGGCCAAGGTGAAGAGGCCAGACCTTCCTCCACCAGCTCTCTATTGGACTTAGACTCTCCTCTAGGTGCCAGGCCGTGCTGAAATGGGGAAGTACTACAGTGGGTGGCCGCTGCTCTGCCTGGACAGGAGAAGAATGGCTTCATTTCCTCCTGACACAGGCAAGCAGAGAGATAGTACAATGAATCTGGTGCTCCATGATACCAGGAGAGAGCAGGAAAAGAGGGAGCAGCAAAAACACCATCACTGGCTAAAGCAGAATTCAGAAAAACAGACCTATTTTGTGGGAATTATTTAATGGGATGCAGTCCACGATGCCCCAACAATCTTTAGTAGAGATAGAACATTTCCAAGAATGCTTGGTGTGATGGGATTTTTTAACAGAAACTGGTGAAGGGGCCAAGTTCTGTGCACCAGCAGGCCTGAGGTCAAAGCAGTCAGCCCTACAGATGACAGCGGGGTCACGGGACGCCAGCGCCAAGCAGCCTGTGCCCGGCAGAACTCAGAAGCAGGATGCTGGAGCTGGCTTATAATGGTCCAGAGGAGACGACTGATGAATTTTTTAGGAATACTGCAAGTTGATAGTTAAACAACGGCCCTTATTAAGAATTAAATACAGTTACAGAATATGAATTAAAATATATTAAAAACAAAGGTAATAGATGCTCATACTTTCTCATTACTCTTCTACTGCACCAGCATGGAAGTACACATACAGAAGCGCACCGAGCACCTCTCTCACCAGATCTGTGCTGAGGAACATTACACAGGGACTTTGAGATTGGTCCTGTGGGGAGTATTTATACCTTGGAAACTGACAAATGACACAAATTAGGGCTGGATTTACGTCTTGTTGATTTATAGACGTAGAATGCGATAGAGAAAATATTAAACACAGAGACAAAGTTTAAAGTGTCTTGTCTTAAAGACACTTTAAATAGCATGAAAGACTGAATTTTTTGTTTTCAAAAACCATTATCTTATCCAGCAAAAAAGTCACTCACATCTTTGACTGTTTTGTTTGAGCAAAAATACCTTTTTTTTAAACTTTCCTAAGCAAAACGACTTCACTGTTTACATCTGTCTTGCTCCTTAATGTAAGTGAAAATGTCAACTAACGTTCATTCTGAGCTGCACACAGAATGCGGGCCAAGAAACGTACACACCTAACACTGCTTCAACCCTTCTGGAGCCTCAGCCCTGACTCCTGCACCAGCCCTGGGGTGGGGAGTGTGGGGAGCAGATCCAGGAAAGATCCTTCTCCTAGGGACTACACGTGGCTCCGCGCCAGGAGGGAGATCCTGGTTGTGCCTGTGTCATCATTTCCCTTACATCGTGGACAGCAAGAGAGGGCCTCAAAAACAGTACAGGAAGGGTTATTAAGTACACAGTTCCTTTCCACACGCTGAAGCTACTTTTGGTGTTCCGAAATATGACTCTAAGGCAATACAAGAGCTAGATAATCAAAGATGTATCAACATCAGTTCAATAGTTCTAATGAAAACACCATTTTAGAAAGAGGTCTTAAGCAAGTATGGAAGCACTCAAAACCCTATCTGTTTAAGTTAAACATTCTTTAGTTGGAATTTTTGTGAATTTGCCTTCCTTGTGTTTGAGAGCACATGTATTTGGTGTGGGGAGGGAGGATGACAATAACAAAGGGAACAAAACAAAATGTGTTTACCCACGTTCATTAGAAAACTACTGTCTTTTTAATAATAATAATAATAATAAAAACACAACAAAAACAAAAAGACAAGGACAAATTGCGGACACTTGGTGAGGAGGGGGGAAGGAGAGGGTTGAGGGTATCGATAAGAGCACAAGGGACTGAGGTGATGGTGCACTGGTGATATGGTGATGGGGAATACATGGGGATTACAACTGATGTCAAATATATGTAAATAAAGAAAAAAACTAAAAGATTCAACAAAAAAAAAAAAAGAAAACTACTGTCTTTTTAAGTGAATTTTCCATAGACAATTGTCCTGCGAAGTACTTAATATCTAAGCTCCCTTCTTCCTTCAATAATGGATTTCCTGTGGGAGTGTAAACTGGTACAGACATTTTGGAAAGAAGCTGGGACCATTCTTTTAAAACTACTAATACCACACCAGCAAAGAAGTCCCCCGTCTGCTGGACTATGAAATTATTCAGTCAAAAAATTATGTGTTCCATAATATTTATGTGGTCATTATTTATAAAAGCTAAGCTATGGAAGCAAGCAATTGCCTATTGATAGATGATTGAATAAAAAGAATCTACAAAATGGAATGTTATTCACATATAAGGAGAGACAAAATTGTTCCCATTTGCAGTGAGATGGAAAGCCCTTGAGGGAATTATGCAAAACAAAGTTGGCCAGGACAAAATATAGACAAAATTTGTATCATTTCACATATACAGGGAATATAAGGACACAAAGTGGGTGAACTTAAAGAGCAAATTAAAAATAAATTAGTAGACACTGGAGGATGGGAGGTGGTGGATATTTTGTTGTTTTTATTTATTTGTTTTATTTTTCAAAAATTTTAAAATAAAAAAAAATAGAATCCCTGCATTTTAGCTGGACCCCCAGTACATTTTCCTCTCTTCCTTGGAGCTAAGTATGGAGCAAAAGTTCTAATGAAAATACCATTTTAGAAAGAGGCGCTTATGCAAGTATTGAGGCAATCAGAATCTTTTGAGGACTGGACCCTCAAAGGAGAGGACACGTCCTCCACCATCTCCATCTCCATTCTGCTGGCTGGACTACTGGGGGAGTGGTAACTGGGGGGGCCATTTTAGAGCCTGAGGTAAAGGTCACTAAGTGTTAAGGTAGCAGAGCAACAACACAGAAGGACCCTGGCCCCAAGTACCATCAGGCCGTACATACGGTGGCTTCAGAGGCCTCCCAGACTACCTCGAGAGAAAGACCAATCTCTCTCTTCTTTAAGCCATTGTTTTTGGTCTTTACAGCAGCTGAATTTATAACCTGAACGATACAATCAGCAACATTTAAAGATAATCTAACCATTTGTTTTTGATATTTCAGGGATGGTATTCTTCCTAGAATAAGCTATACTTTTCTTAACTCATTAACCAGAGCACACAAAAAGTAATTTACTCTTTTTCATTCAGGAAGCACAATCACCATTCTGAATAGTATTTAATACAAAAGGATAACCAATGTACAGAACTGCCGGCCTGATGGTACATGACGTTAGGCTGCGGGGCTTGGTTAGCTCATGCTTATTTCCTGCAGTTTTTCTGACTCCCTCTGCATCAAACTATCAAGGATCAAGTAAGAAAATACACACATACTACACTGGCCCAGAGCCTCACAAAATAGAAGCATTCAATAAATGTTATGTCTATTACTGCTATCAGGATTTATTGTTATTATGTATTGGGGATGAATGCTCCTTTAAAAGTCCACTGCTCTTGTTTTTTCTTAAATCATGATCTCAACCACAAAGACACAGGAGCTGGAATTCCCCACTATTTAAGATCCTACAAACAGCTGCACCTAAAGAAAAGATGTTTGGGTTTCTCCTTGGTGCTGATCCTCTCTTGATCTCTTTAAAAAGACCCCTGTCTTAGGCATGAAATAGAAGGAAAATCTACCTGTTGACCTTGGAGAATCTCTAACTAAGGACCCGAACCCATGGTTGATTCACACTAAGATGTCAATGTGAATGTCTTTAATAATAAAGAAGACTGGTTTCAACGTAGTCGGGGTTTGGCTTTTCGTACACAATAGAATGTTAATAAAGGTTCTTGCATCTTCTGATTGCATGGTAGGGGAGGAAAGACTGTGCCATGTGATGCTCTCACAGCAGTGACATGTCCTCGCAGTGGGGCTGAAGGCCTGAGCAGAGATGGACAGAAGGCTTCTTGGGGGGGGGGGAGGGGAATGATGGTCTGTGAACTCAGGAGCACTGATATCTGCCTGCCAGTTGAACTCATTCTGCCTGTAATTCATACATGTTATTCCAAGACTCTGAGAAGGGCTTAAACATGTCACAGCCTGTGATTCTTCTACTTGGGCGTTCATAAGAGAGGCTGTGTCCGTACTTGGACCAGAGTTTCCATGTGTGCAGGGGCCCAGGGGTGACAGACAGAGCAGCCTGGGGCAACACCGGGCAAGAAGTTACAGAGGTCAATCAACATAGACCATGATGCAGCCAGCATGAGCAGGAGTCCTCAGAATCTTCAAGGTTCAAGCACTTATTTTATTATGGTAACATCGCTCATATACGTAAATCATAATGCTATTGATACAACACATTGATATTGCTATTTATTATTTTCTAATATTTATAATATCTTTGCATACTTTATTGCTCTATGTTGTTACTATACTATTATAGAAATAAAACAATAATTTTTATTATCCTATGTCCAGCAGTGAGGCCAGACTTTTCTCCTCAAATGTCTTCATTTTCAAATCTAAGGCAAATTGTTATAATGGAGTTTGTGAGAAAAGCATCTACAGACTCTGTAGGGAGGACTTGGGAGCATTTTCTTAGTTAGAGAAAAAAAGTACAAGATCTTTAAGGGTAAACCAAATAATATCTTATTTCACTTGCTCAGGATTTTTAACAACTTCAGGCTCCCCAACTGTGTCCTAGATAGCTGAAAGTTCCAAATTAGTGGCCATTTGGTAAATGGGATGAAACTGTACAGTTTCCTCACTGGCTTCTCCACAATTAAAACCCTTTCAAAATGGGGCTTCAGGATCTCAGAAATTGTTAAAAGGAAACTGGGAAGACTTAAACAGTTGTCAATTTTATTTTGCCAAGTAAGGACATTTTTAAAGTACCAAGTCATGACACTATACCACATTTAATAAAGCACCTTTTAAATGACCAAATACTGACAACATCTGGCACTTAATAATAAAATAAACTTAACACTAAAAAAGTCAGAAGCAGATATTTCAGAATAAAAGGTGATCCTTTAAGAGGAATCATGGCAGCTTCTTGAAGCCATTCAGATATTTCTCATGTGATTAGGAGTAGGTCAGAACTTCATGCAGACTGGCACCTAGCTTGGAATGGCCTTTTTTTCTCAAACATTAAGCTCAGGGCTTGGGGAGCTGTTAGACTGGAATAATCCCCATACTCGATCTATATGGAAGTGGACTCAAGAAGAGCTGTGTTGTGCTGTCCCCAGAAAAGAAGCCCCGTGAAGCCCTGGCGCAAGACCTGCCTGCTTTGTACAGAACCTGCTCGTCATGTAACCACCCCAAGAGCGCTCTTCCTGCCCTGGGGTGTTTCTGAGTTAGGAGTACTGAAAACTGCCCTTTTTAGGAGGCAGGAAAATTGCAAAGCCAGGTTCATTCCATGGAGTGAATTTCCATTTTTCCTGGCCCCAGAAATGCTGTGTCTGTCAGTAATTTTCATTCTTGGGTCACAGCTCCCAGGGGAGCAGGAGAAAGGCCAAATAGGAGAGAAAATGTTTCTTCAGATTCTGGATTTGCTCTCTGGCTCTATAAACAGAAGGGCTGCTGTGTTCCAGCCTTCCAGATGCAATTCCTAGACGCAGGCAATTGCGCAGGTAGCTGAGCAGAGAGACCTGCCCTGTGCCAGCGTCAGAGACAGGACCTGAGGCTGGTGTGTCCTTGGGAAGAAGGAGGCTCTCTTTGTTAGGAATAGGACCAGGGACGGAAGACTTTGCCAGCTGGGTAAAAGCTTCTTTGACTAAAGCCAAAGGCTCCCAAATAACTGTGAGTGACCGCCCCGTTTTTATTTTCTAACAGTTGGAAGAACTGTGGAAAACCAAAGGGATAAAGGTTGAATTCATTACTGATTCTTCTGGAAGCTTTGTCTTCCTGCTGACCTGAAATAATTTCCATACATTTTCCTAAATATATGGGAGTTAATTGCCACTTTGCATTTTGGTTTGATTATTCAGATCTCAAGATGGATGCATAAGCTCTTTATTTCAAGAAAAATCAATGAAGGAAAACTTCATCTGAAGCTCATTTTCGAATGTAGTAAAGGTTTGTGGGGAACAAATGTAGTATCTTTTTTCTCCAGTAGTTGCCTCAAAAACATCTGAGGAGGAAGCTCTCCCTCAGGTTTAGGATTGCAGTTACATCTGAGAATTTATTCCACCCCAGCCTCTCCATATCATTAATTCTTAAAAGGAGATTTTCATTTTGTTTCATATGCCTCCTAGTAGCCAGGCTTGATGTCAGCACCTTTTGTAAGCTGGAAACTATTAATTAATCCCCTGTATTTTCATTATTAATTAAAACCCTGGTTGAAGCTCTGCTTGGGAAAATTCTTCCAGGTCCTTTGACAGGAGTCCGCTGGTGTTATTCACATACATGTCTCAGGAACATCATATGCTTATACTAAAATCAATGACGAAGGAGTTCTGGAAAGTGGCTTCTCGAGCCACCCTGGCAGGAACAGGGAGAAGCTCAGTGCCTGGAACACTAATTCAGCTGTGAGGTTTAATAATGTGTGTTTAGCTATGACCCTAAAATCTGCTCGCTTCCAACTTTCCCCCATCTGGTGTAATTTGCCTTCTCCACTTGTGAAACTGCCCATGACAGCAACAGAGGCATCATGTACCACGTGGTGACAATGAAGCCTCATCTGTCATATGTTTCATTGAGAGAAACTTATTTCTCATTTTGTCCTTACTCAGTTCCCCATTTGTCATCACATTTTCGTGGAGGAGTTCTGCCCAACCACCGCACCCATCCCAATACCACTTTGGAGAAAGATGATGGAGCCATACCTTGTAGCCCGGCTTCCGCCCTCTTTTCTTTGGGATCTTCACTGCTGGTAAAGAGCCACCTGACGGAGAATAAAGATTATGAACTGCCATCTTCATAGGCGCTGAGTGGAGTGGGGGTCGGCCTCGCTTTCTCCCAGGAATCCTCTGCGATTGCATTTCTGCTGGTGCCAGTCTTGCAGAAAGAAGCGACAAAACGCTCACGGGCAGAAGAGGTGCTAAGAATTAGTTCAGACACAAAACAAAACAAAAATGGAAGTGTTTGTTTGGTTTGCAAAGCAAACATGGAGCAGGTTGGGTGGTTCTGGCCATACCTATCTCTCTTTGAAGGGGAAGACCCGCTGGGGGAGAGCCAGGCACTGCAAGGCACTTTTGTAGTGCTTGAGGTCCTGGCTTAATTTAGGTGTGCACAGGGTAGCAAATTCCCTGGGACTACAGTGAAGTAGGGGAGATGCTGGCTAGGTGGAGCAGAGAGGAGATTCCCAGCTCCAAGCAGAACTGGTAGCGTTACCAGCCATGAGACCACTTTGTCAGTGCCTCAAATGTCCACTGACATAATGACATTAAATAAATACAACTATTTTCTCATATAGACCTCTATGTCATTGCTTGGCCTATAAATTGTTTTGATTTATTTTCCTGTGGAAGAAATATATCTGTTCAAATCAATCGTATTAAAGTTAGTCACGCTTCTTGGTCAACTGCGGACAGAAATTTACATAGAAAGATGTCATTTGAACATGCTGTAGAATTGCAAAAATAAAGTGGAAACAGCCCAAATAACAAGAAACAGAGGAGTAATGTATCTACAGGAGAAAACAATGAACTAGTTGAAAACCTTTAACAATATTCTTTTAATAACATGAAGTTGAGTAAAAGAGCATCACACAACCTCCACATAACAATTATCTCAACTGGGGCCTCCCTGGTGGCGCAGTGGGTTGAGCAACGCACTATGAAGCAGACCACAGCCACTGCAGCACCAGTTCAATCCCTGCTGCCTGCCAGGGAGGAGACCCACAAGGCGCAGCAGACCTCTCTTGCTTCGCCTGCTGCTCCCCTCAGCCGTGCGTTTCAGTCCATCTGCCTGTTCTGCTCCCCACTCTGTCTCTGGTGAATCCTCTCACCTCCTGCGACTCTGGCCTGTGCCCTAGCTCTTGTATGCATAAATAAATAAATCTTTTTTAAAAAGAGAATTAAGTAGGCAAACATTTATATGTTGAAAAAGTAAAAGGAAACATGATACAATGCCAAGATAATCATCAAAAACTATGTTGCTTATCTCTGGGCAGTTAAATATTGAATGGTATTTTGCTTCTTTGTACCGCTTTGCATTTTTAAATGTTCATTTATTTTTTATTTTCTTATTAATGAAGTACCCTTGTTTCATATCTTTGTTAATATTTTGATAACATAGGATTTCTCCCCTTAGGTGTGCACAGGGTAGCTCTCCTACCACCAGAGGATCCATAGTTCTCTACCATAGTCTGTTGGGCTCTCCCCCTGCCCCTTCTCATCCTCACCCTCCATTTACCCCTCCCCTCCTGGATGTCTCAGATCTATGATCATTTTTCAAGGGTTGCTTTTGCAGTTTGTCTTTGACCCTCAGTTTTGTTACTCTATATTCCACATGTAAATGATACCATAGGTATTTATCTTTCTCATTCTGGCTTATTTTACTTAACGTAATACCTGCCAGCTTCATACATGTTGCTGTAAATGGCATCAGTTTATCTTTTTTGATCGCTGAGTAGTACTCCATTGTGTATATATACCACATCTTCTTGATCCATTCATCTGTTTGGGACATTTGGCTATTGTAAATAGTGCTGCAATAAACATAGGAGTGCAGGTTTCTTTTCAAATTAGTGGTTGTCTGGGTAGAGATCTAGGAATGGAATTACTGGGTCATATGGCAGATCCATTTTTATTCTGTTGAGGAATCTCAACACTGCTTTCCATAGGGGCTGGGCCAGACTACATTCCCACCAATAGTTTAAGAGGTTTCTTTTTCTCCACACCCTTGCCAGCACTTGTTATTTCTGGGGTTTTTTTGTTTGTTTGTTTTTTAATATAGGTGGTGATTTTGATTTGCATTTCCCTGATGATAAGTGATGATGAACATTTTTTAAAGTGCCTGTTGTTCATCTTTATGTCTTCTTTGGAGACATGTCTCTATAGCTCTTTTGTCCATTTTTGGAATGGGTCATTTCTTTTCTTTTTGTTGAGTTGTGTGAGGTCTTTGTAGCTCTTTGATATAAGTCCCTTGTCAGACGTATGGTGTGCAAATATTTTCTCCCATTCTGTGAAGGGTTTCTTCATTTTGGTTATTGTCTTTTTTCACTGCACAGAAGTATCTCAGTTTGATGAATTCCCAGTTGCTTATATTCTCCTTTGTTTTCCTTGCTGCTGGAGAAAAATCCACAAAGATATTTCTGAAGTTTATGTCATGGAATGTTTTCCCTATGTATGGTTTCATGTCTTACATCTACATATTGTATACATTTTGAGTTCCTTTTCATGTATGGTGTGAGATGGTGGTTGAGTGTCATTTTTCTGCATGTGAAAATCCAATTTTCCCAACTCCATTTATTGTATACAAGTATGGTTTAATTTCTGGGCTCTCGATTCTATTCCATTGGTCTCTGTGTCTGTTTTTGTTCCAGTTCATGTTGCTTTAATTATTATGGCTTTATAGTATATTTTGAAATCTGGTAATATAAAACCATTATTTTCCCCTGTTTGAATTTTTAAAACATAGGTAGAAAAATAGCATAAATGGAAAAACAAACAATGAATGAATAATCTCATTCTCTGGAATGTTCTATTGGGAATTTGTGCCTCTTTAAATGGTCATAATTCTTCTTGTTTTCTAATGATTTTGGCTGCTGAGTCATAGAACTTTGCTGGCCACTGTTTTAACATCACACACACAAAAGTAAGAAAAAGACAAAAATTACTTTACCAACAAAAATAATGGAGAAGGTTGTTTCAGAGTTAAGGGAATGAATGTCCATAAACAGATGTTGAACAGGGGTCCATAAAAAGATGGTAAACAGGGATGTTTTGCTGGGCTCCCAAGAAGACCCCAAAAGATAGTTCCTCCATTTCCAATTACCTCAAATTTTGTCCAGAGACATTGTACCCATGGAGATGTAATGCAATACAACCAAATATATAAGTCACCCAAGAACTATTAAAATTCTGGAGGCATATATGATACTTCTGAATTACTCTGTTTTCAGTTGCAAACTTCAGTGAATACACACTGCCTCAGTTCAGATCAGATTTGGAAAACATCTTAAATCAAAGAGCTTTAGTAAACACTGAAAGATTTTGTCCCTAGACTAGCCTAGTCATCAAGTCTCTAAATCTCCAAGTTATAACCTTTAAGCAGTTGTCAAATCCTGGCTTGACATATTAAATCAAATGATTTGCTGCTGGTTCCTAAGTCTCTCTCTGCTTATCAAAACAAGGCTTAGCTCAAAATATTACACCTGAAACCAAGAGAACTAAGATCTGTTCTGTGAGTTTAGGGATGACATTTTACTTATTAGTCTTACAAATCGAATATATATAAACCAAGGCTAATGGTGTTTATATATATGAACTGGCTAACAGTGTTTCATCAAGGTAAAGAGCAAGGAACTACCAAATCCAAAACTAACACCACACCCATGTGGCCAGTGAGTCACCTGGGAATTATCCTCAGGCATGGATTCGGGTATCCACTCATTCATTCACTCATCTTTAATTCTTTCACCCAAGAAATAGCTGTTAAATATACAGTGAGTGTCAAATGTTCCACTGACCATGGAAAAGCAGACAAGTGGCAACAATAATATGTGAGATTGAAAGTATAACAGAGGTTTCTTATGCGATGCTATGAGCGCACCAAAAAGAAATCAGTTCTTGTAGCAGAACTGGGAGGACTTTGAATAGGAAAAGCACAAGAAGACAACAATAGTGCTAGGACTTTCCCAGGCAGGTGGACTTTGCTGGCAATTCAGCAGGTAGGTACAGAAGTGGTTGGCAGTAAACAGAGGAGGAGGGGGACAGCCAGACCGGAAACAGGGTCAATGGCTTTCTGTTGTTTCTAAGAGCATTGAGAGGAGTTAGTTACAAGGATCTCTAGACTCCTAATGCATTCTAAGTTATTCCCCTTCTATTAACAGCTTGGAACAGAACCCTGGCCTCAGTGTTATCATTTCAAAAACACAACCAGCATCCTATATTCTCTAGTTCTCAAGTACGGAGTTGAATTCACCACAAGCCAGAGTCCCTAGTATATTTCTTTGCCCTCAGTTACACACCCAATAACCCTGGCTCCGCAGGCTGCTGAGGTCTGCACGTGGATGGTTGCCAGTGATAAGGATGCACTTTGACATCTATCTAAAAGTCAGCTAGTCTCAAGATAACTCAAGCCCTCCTGCTCCAAAGACGACTCCTGCTCACACCTTCATCTCTCACTTCCCTGAGCTCCTCCACTACCTCTGCCTGCACAGTGAGTTTCAGCAGGCACTGATTCACTGCTGGCCTGTGTGCTTCTCACATTGTTTCAGGCACACCTTTGATTTCTGTATATTCCCGAAGGTCGGGGGCCATGTTTCATATGTCACTCTGCTCTTCTCGGCACCTGGTGCAATACTGCACACACAGAGTACACCTGGCACCTATGGCAATACCTTTCTCCATGAAGTCTGAATTCGCCAGACTAACAGCCTAAAGCGGTAGCCAGAGGTGTGCCTTTACAGTTTTACATACTGGCTAAAAATACAGCACTATAACAGAACACTTTGATGGAAAATGAGAATGTCACACCATATGAAGATCAGGAATGGCAATATAATTTGTAAATGAGGAGAAAAGAATTCTCTTAATACATATTTTCCCAATTCTGACACAAACGTTGAGCCAATAAGCCAGAGCCAACACTCAAGAATCCACACTTACAGGGCTCATGCTTTGCTCTTTCACACTGTTCTCCGCTCTAAATAAAACCAGCACTCTTTAGAAAAAGCTGGTTCATTTTTCTTCAGCACAAAGAAAAGTCAGGATTAGGTTGGGACGCCTTAACCAGAACAAGGATGATTTTAAGACTAGCAGTGCTTGTGCTAAGAGAGCCAAGAAGTGAGTTATAACAATTTATGAATCAATAATAACAGCAGCATCAATGATAATGGTAATATAGGGAACTGAAATAACCGTAAAATGCTATGAGTTCTTTATGATACTCAGAAGACTAAGGTAAAGTCTAATTTAAATTCTAGTTGTATTCATTTTAATACAATTGAAGGGTGAATAAAGTACAATTTATCTTAGTTAATCTGTAGGAGAGAACTTATGTATATGTATTTTGTGCCATTAATTAAGTACTTATATACTCTTGTCGCTACCTAACTAAATAGGAATGAGTGCAAAGAAACTCATTCCTTGTTCTGGAAAAGTCAGAAGGGACACAGGAATAGCCAATAGCCAACTCCTGCTTCTGATATAATAACCACAGAGAAAGAAGACTCCACAGAATGGCCAAAAGTGATGAATCTGCCAAAGCTCTTTAACAGAACTGTAATGAGCAAACTTGTTCTCTCAACCCCTAGGAGATAAAGCTTCCAACTTGCCTAGTAGGAAGATGGAGACTTCAAAACACAGGCATTTTCTGCACAGTAGGACTCTCAGCTCTCGTGGTGTGGAGTACAAGGACCTTCCTGTCTCCTTGTAACAGCCCATCTGCTGTGAGGCAGACTAAATGTCAATTCCACTCCAGCCTTGGCTGGACTTACAAGAGTCCCTCCCACATACCCTTCCCCATTCTGGAACTTGCACTGTACCCCCCAAGGGTGCAGGACCTACAGAGATAGAAAGCCAAGGTTCACGTGTTTAAGGGGAAGAAGGAAAGACACACACAGCAGGAGCAGTAGGCATGCACCCATTCCAACCTGAAGGATCTGGAAAAACTTTAGAATAATCTGAACGTTTGAGCAGTAGGCACACCACGGAGGTATGAATAATTTACTGACTGGGCAGCTGCTCAGCTGTACCCTAAATCTCCTATTGTCTGATACCCTCGAGCACCACCATCTGGGCCCGCTGATCTGGAATTGACCTTCCAACGGGAGCCTCAGAGAGTCTGGGGAAGCAGGTAGCAAGCCAGGAGGTCAGGCTTCAGGTGTCACTCCTCTTAAACTCAATTCCCCCAAATTCTACCCTTTCCGGTGATATCCTTCTGGAAGACAGCCCTCCCGAGATTCTCTGGGCTGGCCCTGGGCCCGTCTCCCTCAGGCATGCCTGCAATTCTCTGCAGGAAAGAGGATAACTACAAAGGATATCTCTTAAGTGACAGTGGGTCGCTTGACATGTTGTGACAGTGGGTCACTGGCTGGGTTGACCTAATGGGAGGTGTTGGTCTTAGTTGGAGGGTGGGAGTTGGCACAGAAGAAGCCAGGGAATCTGTTGTGCTCTCCCTTTGTTTTTCTGATCTAGCAGGCACTGCTTCTGCTCTGCGGCTCTGGCTGCCTCTGGACAGGTCCACCCCCCTCTGCTAGATGATCTGCCCTGGCTTCGAGACACCACCTCCTCCCTCTGCTCACGCTAGCCTAGGGGTGTTTGCAACTGTCTAGTGTCGCATGGGGGAATCCATCCATCAGCATGTAACCACTTCCTTGAGTTGCATACTCAGTGTCTTAAATACCAAAGAGATTTCCCAGTTAAACTTTGACATGCATGGACAAGGATGGCGCCTGCCTTCCCTTTAGGCAGGTCACTTAATCATGGGGCAGAATGGTGTGCTTGTAGAAAGCCTCCTTTGGGAATTTCCTATCTTTCCTGCTATCGCAAAGCTAGATTCTGTCTATCTATGGTCACACCTGGCACTATGCTTACACACAAACCCATGGGTAGTGAGAAGAAACCTGGAGGAAGAAAGAGATCGGATACTCTGTCACTGCTGTGGTCAGCAGATAATGGCTATGAAAAAGAGTGAATGACCTTCAAGATAAAGGTTAACGTTTACATGGTAGTATGCAGCATGCCTTCCTATATTGAGTGAGGAATACACATGTATAAATATAGCACGTACATGCCTGCATATATGCTGATATGCGTAAAATATCTCTGTAAGTTTAAAAATGGTAGCAATTGTTCTTTGGAGGTGAGGCAGGGGAAGACGGGAGTGCTAGGAGTTAGGGAACTAGGAAAAGAGGCAACTCTTCTCTGCGTACTGCTTTCTACCATTTGAATGCTGTATGTGTTCCCCCCCAAAGAAAAACAAATAAATAAACTCCATCTTTAATCTGTTATTGGAGAGAAGAGTGAGTGCGCGTCCCTGCCATCTGCACGGCAGAGCAGCAGTGCCAGCTGCAGGAGCATCTGGGAGGTAGGATAGACCAGGTGCTCTGGACCCCAAAAGGGCTGCAAATCTCAAGCAATATGTGACTATGACCCTCCTCCCAGCCCTGTTGCATGCATTTGCACCAACCAGGACACCGAGAAGCCCAGTGACCTGACTGCTGGGCCAGCAGCCCCGTCCATGCATGTTCATAGCACAGGAAGCATATGTGCAAGCAGAAATGACCCTGGACTTGGGGGCAGGACTCCAGCCCTGGTTCTACTTTTGAACAGTTGCTGGATGAAAACAAGTCACCTTAACTTCCTGGGCCTCTGCACTTTGAACAGGTTTCGATCTCTAAACTCCAAGTCTCCAACTTACAGGTGAAGAGACAAGTACTTGTTTGACTCAGTTTCTTCAGTAGACAAAAGCAAGAAGCGCACCAACTCCCCGTGTCACTTATCTATCCTACAGGACAACACAGAAACCAAAGAGGGCAGATGACGACGGCAGGAGAGGTGTGACCCCCACTGCTGAGGCACCAGAAGCTGTAAACTGTGGGATGCTCAGGCAAAACCCCAGAGTTCAGCTGTGAAGTTACCCTACATCAGCGCCCTGAGTGGACAAGGAGGCAGTGGCCAACTGTCATGTAGGAACTCCTCACAATCCCCCACACCCCTATATGCAACAGGACCCCAGGATGCTGCCAAGACTTAGATGACCTGTAGCCGAGCCTTGCCCACGTGCCTATGTGGAGACAGCAAGGTTTCAGGGTGCTGTAGTAGAGCAGGGTCCCCCACTCCCTTCTCTACTGGGGAAGCTAACCACTAAGTAGGGGAGAAGAACCGTTCATATACAATAGGATAGAAGACCAATATTGAGGCCACTTGTATCCCAAAGAGTCCAAGACTCTCAGAGAGGAAAGGCCCTATGGGGCCGAGCTTCATGGGGCCACAGAACAACTAAGGGAAAGGCAAAGTCTGCAGCGCACTCTGGCCTGGCAGCTTCTCTCCACTGGCCCCCACCAGCTCTTTGAACCTCGCACCCCCCAAGAGATCCTGTGCACCCCACAGGACAGCCTGGCAGAAGGTGCCGTCCACACGCAGCCTCTGTGCCCTATTTCCCCTCATTACCAACTACTAGCTCATTCTAGGAGGTTTCCACGGCTGAAACATAATACTGAAGCTGACATGTTTTCCATCGGCATGAGAAGTAGGACAGCTCAGGTGAGTGAGTCCTAACAGGTCTCCCAGTCTCTAATTAGGTGCCACTACTCATGGTTTTCTCTAAGGCTGGGCCCAAGAAGTAATGTTACTTGATCCTTGCCCAGCTTTTCAAGAGAGAAATAACCCCCTTTCTCCAAAAGGCATCAGCTTTCTGACTGAAATGTGAGACCTTTCCCCTCGGCTAGATGAAAAGCAGCCACCTTCAAAACTTGTGTTCTTCAAGGTGATCTTCCAGAGGCTCCTCCCCTCATCCTGGACAGACGCTTATATTCTATACCCTCTCCTGTGGCTGCGACTGAAAAATTTCTATCATTATACTTCCAACTTGTCAGTCCATTTATTTGTATCCATCCCTCTGTTTCTTTCAACACACTTGAGGTTCTTTTTTTTTTTTTAAGATTTATTTATTATTTATGCATACAAGAGCTGGGGTACAGGCCAGAGATGTAGGGGAGGAGAGAGGATACACCAGAGACAGTGGGGAGCAGAACAGGCAGATGTACTGAAATAAACTGCTGAGGGGAGCAGGCGCAAGACAGGAGAGGTTTGCTGCGCCATGTGGGTCACCTCCCCAGCCAGGGATTGAACATGTACTGCAGTGGCTGAGGATAGCTTCATAGTGCAGCAACTTAACCTCTTGCACCACCAGGGAGACTCCACTTGAGTTTCTTGAAGGAGGTGCTATGTCTGGATCCCACCTAGTTCAACATCTGGTATATCTGAGGAACTTCACAAATGTTTACTGAATTAATGATGACTAAATGAATGAATAAACAGCAGCCCAGTCTCTCTTCCAGGACTCCTCCCGGCCCAAGTCACTTAGAACCATCAAGTTCAAAATTCCAACCCATAGAGCACTCAGTAGCTACTTTCCATTAAGGTCACCCCAGCAAGACACAGCTCACCACATGCTGCCACAATGGCCTTCACCCACCTCATTCATCTCTATTAATTTTCACAACTCTGTGAGATCAGCATTACTGTCCTTGGATTTACAACGAGAGGTTGAGACCCAGCGAGGTTGCATGGCATCACCCATCAGCACACAGAACCAGGACCCCACCCCAGAGCCCTGTGCACAAATCACTACCTACAAAAGCCTCCTGATGACCGCTGCATGGGATGTGGGAAGTTGGCAGTAGAGCTGGTGAAGAAGACAAGAGAGAAACCTGCCTCTTTAAGCCACATCTCCACATCCTTGTAGGACCTAAAGAGATGGCCCTGGCACTAAGTGTATAGGTATAGGCGCATGTTATAGG
Source organism: Galemys pyrenaicus (assembly GCA_019455555.1). Classification (NCBI taxonomy): domain Eukaryota; kingdom Metazoa; phylum Chordata; class Mammalia; order Eulipotyphla; family Talpidae; genus Galemys; species Galemys pyrenaicus. Next base: position 2,262,151 of record JAGFMF010011446.1, on the reverse strand, counting down.
CAATCCAGTCAACTCACTGCGCATGTGATGACCGTGCTACAGCATAGAAACTGATAGAAAAATTTTAAGGAAAATGATAGAGTGCGGCTGTGGTAGCAGCGAGGCAGTACTTGCTGGAAGAAACTTGTCCCTGCTAGGAGGTGCAGCCAGTGACTTTCTGTCACTCAGTCTCTGAACTTGCATTCTACATTGTAAAGGGAGATACTTCTTAGGAGAGATACAAGTATTTTTTTTTTTTTGAAAACCACTATTTCCTGTTTTGTTCTCTATTTATACTTTACATTTAGTTTTGAGAAAGCATTGGTGGTTTGGTATTTGGTTGTTTCTAGTTCAATCTTTATCTACAAAGCAAACTCTCTTTTCAAGATGTTTTTTTTTTTCCCCCAAGAGAAACAAACAATAGACCTACATTCCACTAGAATACTTTGCTAAGGAAAATTCTTAACGCTTTCACGAAACAACCTGGTTCAAATAACAAATCGCAAGTCTCTGTCTCACAGAGTGGGAGCCCTTTTACCAGAATTGGGGGTTTCTGAATTCCTCAAGGATTTCACACAGGATTTCTGCCGGTAGAAACGGCTCCAGCACAAATTTTCTGGCCATCGCAGTTCAGGCTGAAGTGCAGGAAGGTGTGCTGCGTCTGCATCACAGCACTCTGCAGAAACAGAGGCATCTGGGGCGTGAGTCAAAGCCGTGTGATGAGCCATCACAGCGCAGGCTTTGCTCTCAAAGAATTCTCTGTCTACGAAAGATACACCACTGTGGACCCAAGCATGCGGGGTTCAGTGGTCTGCAGGAAAGAAATATGAAAGCAACCCCGGAACCATCGCCTTCACCTCTTGTGCAGTTCAAGGGGAGGTGAAATGGAACATAGTCTTGAAACTGATTTTGTACCCCCATGTTCGGTAGCTGGAAGCTTTGCTTCCCCCGAGAGACAAAGGACTACAATTCCGTGGTCTAGGAACTGGTCGGGAGAGAAGGTGGTCAGGGACCAGCGAGCTGGTCTTGAATGGCAGTGGAAGCAGAGTAGCAAAGTGGCTCTTGGGAGTTAGTGTTCCGAGCCATCATCTGGAAACTCCAGGGCTTGCCAGGGTCACCTCGCCATGCTGCCAGGCTGCCAGGCTGCCAGGAGAATCGTATGAGAAAATGGCCCTAGCCTATTGTATTCTGTAAAAACCTATGTCATATAAATTGTTGCTATTTCCCAGACAAGTAATTCCTTCTCTTTGTTCCCTCAGTAAGGAGTTGACAGGAATTCTATTGCCTAACCAACTTGTTTGCAGGGCCCCAAAGGCACATAACAAAATCATTTACTTATATTTACCAAGCTGAAGAAGTATACCCAAAGGCATCCGCAGAATGCCACATTCCTCATCTCCTCCTGCACAGTGACAGATTGGCCTGAATCCCACCGGATTAGACCCACCTCGCGGGGGTGAAGCTGCTACTGACATCTGAACTGAGAGGCTTCCGAGTTCCCTAGAAAGCTGTGGGGCTGGGAGGGACGGGGGTGCTCGGCCCTGTCACCAGTATCACCAGTATCTGTACAGGCATCCACCGCACAATGGCTCTTCCGCTCCCTTTTTCCTTAAAGAAAAATCCCAGGGTTTTCAAATATTGTCACTGGGTCTAGGAATAGAACAGTGAAGGGCAGGAGGAGCTGAATCAGGGGTACAGGAAAAACCTCTCCTGGTGTTTGTTTCTCTACCTTAAAGGGAGGAAAGTGAAATGCAGCCCTATTTGCTTCTGATCACCAAGGAGCACAAAGGCCTCTCCGGTGTCCTATCAAGCACAGCCGCAGCATCACCCCGGAGGACACGGTGGGTAAGACACTACTTCTCTGGCCCCCCAGGGCCCCTCTGTGCAGCCGCAGCTTCACGGGCGCTACAGGACCAGGGCCAAAAGCAACTTCTTAGCTCAGAAGAGAAGCACTGATCAGAAACAGCCTCCTCTCCCTTTACTTGTTCCTCCTATTATTCTACAAATAACGTATGGGCATTACTGCATGCCAGCCCCAGCGCAGAGCCCGCTGGGGGAAGATGACTCCAGACACTCTCGGGAGCAAGGGGAGCAGAGCACCCACAAGCCATCATGTCTCCTGAATCCCAGCCCATCTCTGCTCACAGTACCCCCACCTCCTCGTCCCATGAATCCTTTTTCAGAGGAACCCTGGTGGCATGTGTGTAGGCAGAGCACCCCTGAATTCTCCACGCCCCTTTTCTCAGCACACAGCATTTTAGTCTTGCTCCCCGAGAATGACTGACTCCCTCATTCCAGATAGCACAAGTCAGAGCCTCGTAGGTAGCCTGCCACAGAGTCAACTTTGTCCTCGGGCCATCCCTGAACAGCCCCTTCCCCCTGGGGGCACCTGCTCTTGCAGCACAGCTTTCCCAGCCCCTCCCGCCCCAGCCAGCTACCTCCCTCCCACTTGAGTCACTGCTTCCGGCGCTGTCTCTCTGGACACCGGCACACTAGGGCCGGCTCACAGGACCAACATAGCTACAAACAGTAAGTGACTAATAAATGAACCAATGAAACATACACACACGCACACTGTACTTTGTTAAATCCTCCCTACGATCTCGTAAGGCAAGTGTATTACATACTCTTGTTACAGAACGCAGAGCCTGTCAGGTCTACATACAGATGACGCAGGGGCTGTGTCTTGACAGAGGTTGCACGGCTGGCCCAGCCCGACCTCCCTCCACCAGCACCTGGTTAGCAAAGGTAAGCTGCAGATACCCAAGCATGCTGCCTCCCAGGACTTTTGTTTCTGGTGGGGGTTGGGGCAGGAGCTGTTGCACCTTAAAAGCTGACTCCTCCAGACCAAAACATCCGAGAGCCTTGCATGCGTCCTGCACCCCAAAACAAGTCTGCGATGTTATTACTACCACATGGAGGGGATGGGGGGCGTGGAGGAAGTGTACATGACCTCCCAGTGCCTTACAGTGACTCCTCAGCAAATCGAATTTGATTGTCTCATACAATGGAAGGGAAGGAGGGGAGCGACACGGCTATACAACTGTGGTCTGCCACTTCTTGGTGGCTACAGGAAAATCTAAAAAGGAAAAAATAATGACTTTTGTCATGCTTCCTGCCCAATGACTTAACATTCGGCAAACTGGGAGCTGCATGGATAATTTTCCAGATCTTTTCCCCTTCTCAAAGGTCTCCTGAGACTACCCAACAGCAGATAAATCAATTCTTAATTAGCTTTCAAAGTTTTCCTTTTGGAACTCCATACCTATAAGAATATGTATTGAACACTTGCTAGGTGCAAGGCAGTCATGCCAGGCCCTGAGGCGCACTGGGACATGCATGCAAAGAGAAAAGCACCTGCAGGCCAGCTGGCAGGAATCCTGGGGTTAGGACAGGAGTGGGAGCTGGGGAGTCTCAGCAGTGCTCAAAGCACAGAGCAAGAGAGTGTCACGAAAAAGCACTAAAGAATACGGGGACTACCACTGAAGGGATGAATCAAATATTGTACAAAAATTAACAACGTGTAAGAATATAAATAAATAAATCTAAATAAAAGAACACAGGGCCAGAGCTGCTAGGGACTATTGGTGTCTATTTGGCACAGAAAGGGGAAGGCTCTCCACCTGGAGACGGCAGGACACAAGAAGAAGGAATTGCCAGATGGGGCGGAGTCACTGACAGCTGCTCATCGCTTCAGTGAGCTCAAATCTCTCCGGGCTCAGACACAATGACAACTCATGTGCAGCAGGATTTACAGACAGGGTCTCAGAGCTGCTATTGGAAAAGGTGGAGAAATGATAGAAAGCAGAGAAGCACTCAGAGCAGAAGGACATATTTTACTTCAGTTTTCAAAACAGCTTGGATTCTGGATGTGAATAATCAGTTACAGAAGCGATTATTAAACAAATTGGTCAGCTCTTATAAAAGAATGTGGAAATCACAATATGGGAATATTGGCTCCCTAAGAGAAAATTCCTTTAAAGTCTAAGGCTTAACCTAATTAAACTGATTTGGGATAGAGGGAGAGAGAATTAGTTTGGAAATCATAGGAATGCTACAACCGTAGGCTGTCTGGATTAGCCTTTAGACATGCACCAATTACATGGGACAGATAGTAAATATAAACAGAACAAGACTGTTGGGTCAGAATCCCATTAGAGACGTCTCCCAGGTCCTGAGCTGCATGACCAAGACGGCACAGGCTGCCGGCCATCTCTGGTGCATCCACCGGCCTCGATATATTCTCCCTGAGGACATGAAGGCGAATCGGGAGGCAGGTCTATCAAATGAGCAGATGACATGAGTCTGGGAGGGACAGCTAATGTAACAAATTACAGAATTAAGATTCAAAAAGTTTCAGTTTGGCAGACCAAATCAAAGGAAATTTTTTTTTAAAAGATTTATTTATTTATGCATACAAGAGCTGGGGTACAGGCCAGAGTCATGGGAGGTGAGAGGATTCACCAGACAGAGCAGGGAGCAAAACAGGCAGACTGACTGACTGAAACACACTGCCGAGGGCAGCAGCAGGCGAGGCAGGAGAGATCTGCAACGTCACATGGGTCCCCACCCTAGCCAGCGGTAGGGATCGAACTCGTGCTGCAGTGGTTGGGTTTGCTTCATAGTGCGTTGCTTAACCCACTGCGCCACCAAGGAGGCCCTCAAAGGAAATTTTTTAAAGACAACTTAATTATCATTCACAGGCATACAGGAGAGACTTGACAGGAAAGATTCTTGTATGATAAAGATTTAGGAATTTTCATTAAAAACAAGTCATATTTAGACTCTATCACTCTATCAAAAAGCTCACTATCAAAGAGCTCATGGGAATGTAAAGGGTATTATCCAGGTCAAGGGAACAATAACCCCATTGTTCACAGAACATCTGGAGGTTCATACTCGTTTCTTGGAGCAAAAATTAAAATAAATATTGAATCCAAAAGGCGAAGAGAAAGGCAAAAGGAAGCTTTCCTTTGTGGAACAGTGGGAATAACTGAGGATAGTTATTCCATGTGGCCCCACAAGGCAGAACAGGATCCAGTATGCATTCTCCAAGATGGGCCCCAACAGACCCAGGTCCTGTGTAGTCCACTCTCACACTATGGCAAGAATTTTAATTAAATGACTGATTTAAAGAACAACTATTCAGAATTCTCATTTCCTCATACCCAGTCTAACTAAAAAATGGGAAAGCAATAGTTAATGCATTTCCTTGCTTCAGCAGCAAGAGAAGCTGAATGAGAGCCCGTGTACTACCACCTTATTTGTACAAGACAGGAAGCCCCTACATGCAATGAGACACAGAATCCAAAACTGGGAAACGAACAGGACAGTCAACTCGGGCTGAACAATCCCAGGGCAGGCCATGTGGGTTTCTCCTTATTGCTTCGAAGAGGGTGTCTTTCTCACTGTGAATCAAACAGAATCTCATTCTCTCTGTTTTCATCTCTTCTGTCACTTCTTTTTAGGTTGAGTTACACCTTTCTAGCTGGGACAAATCCCAAATTCTAAGAAGCCCAATTAGGTAAGAATATCTAAGCCTATTAAAAGTCAGTATATCTACACCTAGAAAAGAAAGCAAACATTGTAAGAAATATAAATGAAAATAAATTTAAAAAATTTAAAAACTAAAGTCAGTATAGAAAAGAAAAATAGTTCATCCATCCCAAACATCAACGTCTTTTACTATGGTCTTGTTATTTGTTTCTTGTTATATTTCAGAACAGATGTTGAAGAAATCTCTATGCATGAGACCTGAGGGCCAGAGGCAGTCAATTAAGATAAAACCTAAAGATGTGATCACAGCAGAGTGGCCAGCACAAGGCAGATACCCAGTGGATACTTATTAAATTGGTTTGCACTGGATTAGATTGAATGGAAAAGATTTAAATTGAAGCACTCAAGATGAAACATTTAATAAACCTTCATCTAATTGAACTGGACTGGCAAAATAAATCATGGTAAATCCATATCCTGGACGACAGTATAGTCTTTAGAAAGACTAATTCGCTGGTCCCAGAGCAGCCCAGAGGGGCATTTTCAGGCTTCTCTCTGCATTTAGTAACAGGGAAATGTCTCCAGGATTTATTGTTCTGTTAGAAAACAACAATAAGAAGTAACCAGAGAGCATGTACAGTTATCCACTTGCATGTGACACAAATTGTATACAAGAAAAAGCATATATATTCTTTTTTCTGAGCACATTTGGTTGATTTAAGTCTATTCAAGTGTATCAAACAAAAGGTTGAATACTTAAATTTGGTTCTAATTGAGTAGTATATATCGATAGTTTCCCAGCACTATCATAATTAATTACTATAAATTTGGTAACTTGAAATAACAAGTTTATTCTCTCATAGGCCAGGAGGCCAGAAGTCTGACATCATGGTATCAGCAGAACTGGTTCCTTTGGGGGCCCTGAGAGAGAACCTGATAATCTGTTCCATGCCTTTTTCCTACCTTCCTGTGGTTGCCAACAATCCTTAGATTCCCTGGCCAACAACTGCTCACTCCAATCTCTCCCTCCACTGTCACAAAACTTCTCTGTGTATCTCTGTATGTCTGCATAGCCCTCTGGCAAACACTAGTTATAGGATTTACAACCCACCCTAATTTAGTATGACCTCATTTTAACTGATTACATCTGCAAAGAGGTTTCCAAAAAGGTCACATTCTGAAGTTCCAGATGGACATGAACTTTGAGGGACACTATTCAATCTAGTACAAGTAGTATTTAACAACCCTTCAATTGGGGGAAATACTGCCTTTTATCTTATCATCTATGGTGGTGTGTTAATTCAGATAAAAATTTCTATAAAGGTCTTTTGCGATAATTTAAAGGAATTTATCTTCCCACCTCCTCTGGAAAGATTAAGAAAATATGATAGCCCTTCTTGTAATGTTACTATAATTTTTACACTCAGACTAATTTGTGCAGCTAAAGTGTTCCATTTAAATTTACATTTTCCAAATGGCAATGCTTGTTTTAATTGAACTAATTTACATACTATGAAATGCAGTTTTTAAAAGCCTGATTTAATCAGTTTTGACAAACCTATGCCCCAATGTAACTCATTCCAACCAAAATAGAACATTTTCATCGCCTTAGAAACTTCCTTTCTGCCTTTTCTAGTCAACCCCACTTCTCCAAAGGCAACCTCTATTTTGATGTTTATCACCAGAGAATTGTTGTGTCTGTTCTTGAACTTCACATAAATGGAATCGCACAATATGTACTATTTTGTATCTGGGTTCGCTAGCTCATACACATTTTTATTTCATTTCATTTCTTTTTATGGCTCAGTAGTATCCCATTGTATGCATATATCACAATCTGCTAATCTACACACCTGTTCATGGACATCTGGATTATTTCCAATTTTAAACTATTTTGAATAAATCTGTTAGAAACATTCATGTCCAAGTCCTTTGTGGACATATGTTTTAATTTTCTTGGGTGAATACTTAGGAGTGGAGTCATTGGGTCATAGGGCAGGTTTTTGTTTAACTCTATAAGGAACTATCAAACATTACAGTGACTGTACTACCTCCAGTGCTGTAAAAGAGGGTCGATTGCTCCACATCCTCACCAATATTAGTGCCATCAGGCTTTCCTATCAGCCATCCTAGTGTGGAATTTAATTTTCACTTCCTAAAGAAGTAGGTATGTTGAGCACTTTGTTATACGTATATCGATCATTTCTCTATCTTCTGTTTAAAGTGCCTGTTCAAGCCTTTTGCCCAATATTTATTGGATTATTTCCTTATTTATTATTATTATTGAGCTACTCAAGTTCTTTATTTTGGATACAAGTCTTTTGTCAAATACCTATACTGCAAAACTTCTTTCTCAGACCATGACTTGCCTATTCATTCTCCAACTTGTGTCTTTGAATAAATTAGAAGTTTTTGTTTAATTTCTAAGGATGTCCAGTTAAACAACCTTTTGTGCCTTTTCTGAGAAATTTTTTCCCACTCTAAAATCATACAGATTCTCCTGTTTTCTGCTAACTTAGAGGTTTTGTGATCTTAACTATTACAGTTTAAGATCTAAGATTCATTTCAAATTAATTAATGTGTATGAACTCTAATACAAAAAGATTTCTAATTCAAAAATATTTATCTATGCCTATGTACATAGCAGTACTGTCCAAAATTTCCGACTCATGGAATCAACTCAAGCACATTTCAATAGACAAATGGATAAAGACAATGTGGAATATACACTTAATGGAGTACTACATATCTGTGAAAAAGATGAAATCGTGGCATATGGGACAAAATGGATAGACTTTTTTTTCCCTTTAGGGATACATTTATTTATTTATTTTCTAACATGTTACTTTAAAAAGAAATTATATAAGATGCAATACAAAAATGGCAGGATTTATGAAGGTGATATGTGAAAATTAAAGTTTGAAACTACTAGTCTTAAACATGGAAAAACTGAAATGCATGTCTTCTTCCCTACTTGTCCTTTCTTAAATGGATAAGACTTTTAAGTAATTATGCTAAGTGAAACAAGTCAAAAAATGAAAGATAGATATCAGATGGTTTCACTCATCTGTGGGACATAAACAGCCACAGGTAAATTATAATAGAGATAAACCTTGAACTCAGTGAAAGAATATAATGGTTGCCAAATGGAAAAAGGGGAAGGGAGGAGAGAGTGAGAGAGTGAGGCAGGTGGAGTATGGGCAGGGTTGGTTTGGTGGAGGGCAAGTGGAGCATGTGCACATATGAAGGAAAAAAATGTCAAATAATGGGAAAAAAGTGATTGTGCATGGCATGAGATAAGTTTCAAGATTCATTCCTTCCACCTCCAGATAGCCAGTTATTCCAACACAATTTGTGGGAAAAGACTTTCTTTCTCTATTGAATTGCTTTGTTGCCTTTGTCAAAATTAGTTAACCATAAATTTAAGCCCATTTCTGAACTATCCTATTTCATTGACACGTTTTTCTACCCTTATGCCAATATCAAACACTTTCAGTTACTGTAACTTCAGAGTAAATGCTAAAAATCAGTTAGTATGAGTCTTCCAGTTTTATTTTCCCTTTTAAAGATTATTTCATAATTTACACTTGAATTTCTATACAAGCATATAAAACCTCTGCTCATTTTGATTGGGAATGCACTGAATCTATAAATCAGTTTGGAGAGAAATGAAAGTTCATAAATACTGAGTTTTACAATCCGTACACATAATATATCTTTTCACTTATTTATGACTTCTTCAGTTTTTCTTAGAAATGTTTTAATAGTATTTAGTATAGATATACACTATTTTGTTAAACTTGTAACTTAGTAAATATTGTTTAGCTTTTTACTAGAATAGTATTTTTGCTTTATTTTCCAATTGTTGCTTTTATAATTTGGAGATACAATTGGTCTTTGTGCTTTGACTTTGCATTTACTAGTAAATTACTCCTGAATGAGTAGGTCTAGTAAATTTTTATACACTCCTTTAAATTTCCTATATACACAATAACATCTGTGAATTAAAAATCATATTTCTTTCTGATATTTTCACCTTTTTTTAAAAAAAAATTCTTTTTCTTGCCTCATTACAGTGGCTATTCAGTGGTTAGTACTATTCATATCCTCTATATTCTTATAAAGTTTTGTCAAAAAATTCTATCATTGCTCAAAATTCAGTATCAAAAACTGTAACTCTAATTGTGAATTTATTTGTCCCTTTAGTTCTGCCAGCTTTTGTTGTGTGTACTATTTTGAAGTTCTGTTATTAGAATACATATACTTTTAAGATTTTTATGACTACTTGATGTAATTCCTTTCTCATTTGAGTGCCCCTTTTTATTGCTGATTAAATTTCTTGTCCTTAAGTCTACCTTGTATGTCATTAATATAGTCACTCCATGTATTTTTTTTGAAGATTTATTTATTTATACACACAAGAGCTGGAGTACAGGCCAGAGATGTGGGGAGTGAGAGGATTCACCAGAGACAGAGTGGGGAGCAGAACAGGCAGATGGACTGAAACACACTGCTGAGGGGAGCCGCAGGCGAGGCCAAGAAAGGTCTGCTGTGCCATGTGTCACCTCCCTGGCTGGGGATCGAACTCATGCTGCAGTGGCTGCGGATGCTTCATAGTGCTGTGCTTAACCCCTTGCACCACCAAGGAGGCCCACTCCATGTATTTTATGATTAATGTTTGCATGGCTTCTCTTCTATTGCTTTGTAATCTACGAAGTTCTACAATTTTACATTTGCAGTTTGTGTAGCATAGCCAGCATACCTAGGTTTTCTTTTTGCTATCCAGTCTAACATCTCTGGCTTTAAATTGAGGTGTTCAGGCTATATTTATTTTATTACATATCATACTATATTATTATATTATATTTAATGTAGTTATTAAAAGAGTTAACTAAGTCTGCCCTCTTGCTGTATGTTTACTATTTGTCTTTTGGTTCTCTATTTCTACATTCTTTTATATTAATTGAAAGTCATTTTTAGAATTTCGGGCCTCCCCTGGTGGCGCAGTGGGTTAAGCAACGCACTACGAAGCAAACCACAGCCACTGCAGCACGAGTTCGATCCCTGCTGCCGGCCAGGGAGGGG